>GL380257.1:0-34089 GCA_000143925.2 Caenorhabditis brenneri | reverse complement strand
TATGAATTACAGACGGATTGGCATCAAACTCTATGGTAAACGGTTAGTGCCGATGGATCTATGTTTTTATTTTCAACGAGGTCAGGAGACTACAGGGGTTGAAGCTGTGCATGAATGGGCTGCGCGAAACGACAAAGAAATAAAACACAGATTTTTTCAAACCTTGGCGTAGACCCGTGCGTCTGTTGAGTATAAGGAATGGTTAAGGCTGAAGATAGGGGAGGCGTAGCGATGCAAACCATAGAGCAATTTCTAACGAGTGATTGGTATAAACAGGTAACAGCTGAGATCATTCAGCTTAAACCTCAGGTCCAATTTGTCGAGCATGCCAGTTTTGAAGCATCGTTGCTGATGGATTCATTTAAAGAACGGAAATATGTACTAGAGGGTTTCGGTGTTTCGGCTCCAACCGAAGAAGAGTGTATACAGTGGATCATGGAGCAGATGGACAGAGACAAGGACCACATCATGTCCTATGTTCTAGCTCGATTAACATTCAGTGAACAGTTGGAAGATGATCCAAATGGAGAATTTCCAGAAGGCGAGGAGCTTGAGGCAGGAGATCGATCTGAAGTGGTCGAGGTATTAGGTTTTACGAGATCTGTTATCGCTAACACCATCATTGAATATGATATGGTCAAAAATCATGCTAAACAATTAACAGCGTTTTTTAAACGCACACATATTCCAGGTGCAGCTAATTTCTCGTCACAAATAAAAAAGCTTTACGCTTCAATCGCAAAGTAGATTCTAAAAATCAGCAGGAGAGGTGCATATGAAATTTTTAACGAAAGAATGGTATGAGCTGTGTCAGCAGACACATCTTCATTTTGGTATAAGAGTACATAGTGGAGCGTATGAGTTTGATGAGAATCTATTTTTAAGGCTATATAAACGAAAGGAAAAAGCGCATGTGGAGCAGGAGCGAGAGTTATATAACTTGGACCCGCGTTTCATGCTGGAGCATGATGGTCAGGTCATGACTCGTGTAGAGAAGGCTTTTAGCGGGGAAGAGATAACGGAAGAGGATCAGATGGTATTTCGCATGCCGCTGGAACAAAGAGCGCATATCGAGAAACTTATTGCAGAATATCAGACGGGGGCGGACGGCGGACGGGGCGGACGGGCAATTCGCCGTCCAGATACAAGCCTTAAAAAATGTTTCATTGTTGAAATACATAAAGTCTTCTGGTTCTCTGACTCTGAGGTAAGTGTTGTCATTTCACAAAAACCGTCATAACTCGATCAAGTTTCGTCAGATCACTTTGAAATCAATTTTTTTGGATTCAGGAGGCCAGGACGGTGCTAATGAGTATAATCAAGACCAGGTATATAACAAATTTGATATTCCGAAAATTTTACTGTTCCACGAAATTTCAGATAATTAGCCTTTCCATGTTCATCTTGATTCATTTCCGTCGTTTATAGCCAACTCTGAGGTCTGACCAAAAGTTAGTTTGATGGTATATATTCATTGTTAGGAGCAATTTTGAAAAATTTCCGAAAATATTTATGTTGAGCAGTTGTATGAATACCGTCATAACTCGACTAGCTTTGGTCCGATCTTCCTAAATTCAGGTTTTTTTTAACAGAGGGGGCCACAACGGTTCGAACGAGTATAATCATGTCTAGATTGTGAAAAAATTCGATTTCCAGAAAAATTACTGTGATTTCAGATTTGATACGTTTGTCTATTCAATTGTTCTGAAGAAAAAAATTTTGACTGTTTCATGAGACTCCGTGTCCTGAAAGTATATGCTTCTCAAGTGCTATGTATAACGTGCAAAAGTGACATTTTTTTGACTGATGATTGACCGGTTAAGAATCTTCTACAAAATTGGGTGGCGGTACTTTCGAGGGTCTGAAAACGAAGATGAACTCTGTTTTCTCGAAAAAAATTGAAGCAGAAACACTGCGCTTTAACGCCACCGGTGGCAATTTTGAAAAAAATTCTGTTTCACGAAATTTCACATAGCCAACACAACGGCCGAACCAATTGTTTCAGGAATCGTTGTCTGATATTATTTTTAGTTGAGCGATTTTCGGAATCCGGTTCGAAATTTTCACTGTTTCAAAATTTTTCTGTCCCATTTTTATCAAGTTCAACGCTGTTATATTTATCCTTATTGTAGTTTAGAAAAAATTATTTTTCTCAGTTTCAAACCCAAAATTGAATTGTTAAGTGAACATCGTATTGTTTTTCATGTGGAAAATTTATTCAAATACAATCAAAAATTATGTGTGGAAAATGAATTCTTCATATTTGTCCAAAACATGGAGCATGAAGCTTTTTGTTTTGTATCCGATTTTCGTCGTCTTGCTGTTGAGATCCACAGGACAGTAAGTTCCTCTAAAAAATAATTTTTGTTTAGACAATCAAGGTTTTTTTTAATAAATTTTTTTTCTTAATTTTAGGTTTTTAAATTTTTTTCTTTCTATTAAGAAAATTATTTTTCGGTTTCATATGATTCTGAAAACAAGAGTCTCTACCTACTTGATATTATGACTATGCCATTCTAATCGTGGGAAAAACACTCTTCTCTTCCAAAAAAGAGTATCTGTTTGTTGGGGGTGTTCAATGCGCAAACATCAAAGGAATATTATTTCCCACGATTCTATCTGCCGAGAATGATAATGAGTCGGCTTGGTACTTTTGAGGCTTTTTATGATTCAATAAAAAAATGAATAAGCAATGTGAAAATAGGTCGTTATTTGATCTTGCCGACATTTTTTCCTTCAAAATACAATTTTTGATATACAACCAACTTTCAAAGCTTATATCTCAAAAAGGGGCGGAGCTAGAGGAAAGTTGACAACAGCAAAGTTGCTCCAAATTTAATTTGAAACAAATTTTCTGTTAACAACTTTTTCCTAGCTCCGCCCACTTTTGAGATATGCGTCTTTAAAGTTGAAGCTCAGCAGAGACGTAATGGGCTAAAAGAAGTTCAACTTCAAAAGCGCATATCTCAAAAGTGGGAGGAGCAATGTTACTCAGAATTTGATTTTGAGCAATTTCGCTGTTGACAACTTTCTCCTAGCTCCGCCCCTTTTTGAGATATGCTCCTATAAAATTGTCGGTTTCAATTTTTGGCACTGTTCCAAAATCGGGGACCGTGTATCAAAATCGGGTACCGAAAAATCGGGGACCGAAATATCGGGGACCGAAAAATCGGGGACCCAAAAATCGTGGCCCGAAAAATCGGGGACCGAAAAATCGTGGCCCGAAAAGTCGGGGACCGAAAAATCGTGGCCCGAAAAGTCGGGGACCGAAAAATCGTGGCCCGAAATATCGGGGACCGAAAAATCGGGGACCCAAATATCGGGGCCCGAAAAATCGGGGACCGAAAGAATACCGAAAAAATACCGAAAAAATACCGAAATATCAAAATCGGGGACCGAAAAAAGAGTAGTGATTTCAACGTTTTTTTTTTGCAAATTTTTGGATTTTTCCCGATTTTATCACATTTTATGTCCGTTATTTGAAGTTTCATTATGTATGTATGTTTGTATGTAAAACAAGTGGTTACAGTATAAATTATGTGGCTCTGTCTACTGTTGAAGGTATCATAACAACATGGAAGTGCGCGGTCAAAACGGAGGAGCCATGGAAAAAAATCCAACATGCAAACAATCTTCCAGAAGTAACCTCGCCCTCCAGCTAGAACTTCATCTAGCCAACTTTTTTCTGATTTTATCAAATTTTATGTTAGTTATTTGGAGTTTTAATATATCGAAAGGGAAAAAAAGTGGTTACAATAAAAAAACAATGAATAAATTAAAACAATATTGGAATCTTCACCCTCCACTTCCTTTTCCACTTCCTTTTCCTCTTCCATTTTCTCTCCCGTTTCCTCTTCCGGAGCTTCGAGAGTTTTGTGGAGGCCTCTGAGGAGAATTTTGACCAGTCCTTTGAGTGGAATCACATCTCCGGGCACTTCCACGGCCTCGGGCGATTCCACGACCTCGCGGGCCTCCACGAGTTAAGTCAGGAAGAGAAGAAGCTTCTCGGGAAGAGATAGAAGTACGGCCATTAGATGTAGATGAAACAGCTTGGTCTTGGAAAGTGGTATCGGTTTTCGTTTTCTTTGCTGCTGTGCCGTTGTCGTCGCGCCGACTTCCATGGAGACGTCGAAGATGTACAAGGGATACTAACTGCTTCCGAGTTGGAGGATGGGGAGAGGTACTTCTGGAAGATTGGATCTTCAGTTCTAACTGGGGGCGCCGAGAAATACTTCTGGATGATTGGATCTGATTGGTTAGATGAAGTTCTAGCTGGAGGGCGAGAAGAATTACTTCTGGAGGATTGTTTGGATGTTAGATTTTTTTCCATGGCTCCTCCATTTGGACCGCGTACCTCCATGTTGTCATGATACCTTCAAAAGTAGACAGAGCCACATAATTCATACTGTAACAACTTGTTTTACATACATACATACATACATACATAATAAAACTTCAAATAACGGACATAAAATGTGATAAAATCGGGAAAAATCCAAAAATTTGCAAAAAAATCGTTAAAATCACTACTCTTTTTTCGGTCCCCGATTTCGATATTTCGGTCCCCGATTTCGTTTTTTCGGTCCCCGATTTTGTTTTTTCGGTCCCCGATTTCGTTTTTTCGGTCCCCGATTTTGATACACGGTCCCCGATATTTGGGTCCCCGATTTTTCGGGCCACGATTTTTCGGTCCCCGATTTTTCGGGCCACGATTTTTCGGTCCCCGATTTTTCGGGCCACGATATTTGGGTCCCCGATTTTTCGGGCCACGATTTCTCGGTCCCCGATTTTTCGGGCCACGATTTTTCGGTCCCCGATTTTTCGGTCCCCGATTTTGATACACGGTCCCCGATTTTGGAACAGTGCCCAATTTTTTCCATTTTAAAGGGGGTGGGAACTCTCATACGTAGGGGAATTTTAAGGGGAAAAAAGGGCGCAGTCTCATATAGGCAAGGAGGGTCGGCGTGCTTTCTCGGCCGCATAGCGCAGTCGGTAGCGATTTCGGTGATCTGTCGGACCGACCCTGGGTTCGAACCCACCAAATGTACTTATATTTGTAATTTCAGAGAAAACGTTTTTTTGAGTTCCCACCTCCTTTAACCAGCTAGTTTTTTGTAAAGTTTCAGTCTTGCCTTTTCCCATTTTCCCATATATTTTTTTCAAATCTCACTAACCTCTTACACCAGAACTGTACTGGATGATTTGGGCGGTATGTGATGTTCTGCTTGCGAATCCCGGAATTCCTTTGAATATGTGGTGGTCTGTAGAAAAATTGAATTAGTGCTCATTTTAAAGGCGCATATCTCAAAAATGGGCGGAGTTATCAGAAAATTTTTAATTACAACGATGCTCAGAATTAAATTTCGAGCAACTTAACAGTTGACAATTTTTTCCTAGCTCCGCCCACTTTTGAGATATGCGCATTTAAAGTTCAAGATCCCTCAGAAGAGGGGAGACCAGTACCTAAACTTCAAAAGCGCATATCTCAAAAGTGGGTGGAGCTAGAAAAAAGTTGTCAACAGCAAACTTGCTCCAAATTTTATGCTCTACAATATTGCCGTGGATCATTTTTTGATAGCTCTGCTCCCTGCCCTTCTATTGAAGGGGTTTTGAAAAAAAATGCTCCAAAAAGCTAATTTTCACCTATTTTAATGGGTTTTTCGCTGATTTTGGTTGCTACTACGTCAAAAATAGACCGATTCTCATGAAAAAAAAAATCTTTTTTAAACTAAAAACCAGGTCTTCTAGTTAAAAAAAAAACAGTCAGTAAATCCATTTTTTTAATGCTTACCTTTCATTTTTCAACAGAAATTGTCCAAAAATTAGAAATAATCAAAGCAATCAGGCCATAACGAACAGCCACAGGGGCAAAAGAGACGAATGATTCGATTTTTATGATAGAGGTGATATGGAAAAGGGGAGAGAGTGCAGAGAAAGAAAGGAGTGCTGGAAGTGAAGAGAGCAATCAAAGAGGAGACGCAGACATTTTATTTTCTGTTTCTGCCGTACCCTATGCGCCTTTAACCGATAACCGCGGGCATTCAGATCGTGGGTTCACTTGAAACTTACAAGGCGGAAACCTGAAAATTAGTTTTTTGAAACCAGCGTGTCAAGGCGGTTCAGAAAAGTACCCACAAGACCTATTTCGGAAAATTTTCGAAAATTTTATTCTGAGCGATTCGCGAAAACCGTCATAGATCGGTTAGATTTCGTTGGATTATGTTGAGATCTAGATTTTTAGATTCAGCATGCCAAGACGGTTCGAATGGGTATCATCATGACTAGGTTCTGGAAATTTTGAATTTATCGAAAATTCACCGTTTCATTAGATTTTTCATTCGTAGCTGCATGCTTGACTAACCATTAGTTGGTTGTTAGGCATTTCCAGATTGCTATAAGATTGCTGTTTCAATAATTATACGAACATATATTCTTAAAACTTTTCATTTAATAACGAGGTTATTCACTTTCTCAAGTCAATTTCTGTCGGATCGCTTTGAAAATGGACCCACAAGACCTATTTCGGGAAAATTGTCGAAGATTTTGTTTTACGATATTCACAAAAACCGTCATAACTCGGTCAGTTTTTGTCATATCGAGCTGGAAATGATATTTTTAGAATCACGAGATCAAGACGTTTCGAACTAGTATAACCATGACTAGATTTTGGGATATTCAGATTTTCCGAAAATTCACTGTTTCATTGGATTTTTCATAGATAATTCGGTGCTCTGTTGTTGTTGACGGAACATATGTCGCCAAAATTATTTTACTGTTTCGAAAACTTCCATGTATTGTGATTCAGAAAGGACTTTTTGCTGTGTTCCGAACCCGAACAGATGCAGTTCGTCAAGACGCTTCAGAAAAGACCTTTTCCGAAAATTTTTCAGAACTTATATTCTGAGCAATTCACAAAAATTGTCATAACAAAAAAAATCTTTGTCAGATCGCTTTGAAATTAAGATTTTTGGAATCAGAAGACCAAGACGGTTCAAACGAATATAATCATGACAAGGTTTTAAGAAATTCTGATTTTCCAAAAAGTTCACTGTTTCATCGGATTTTTCATAGATAATTCGGGGTCACTGTCCAACAGTTGTTGTTTCAAAATCGTCCTAACTCTGCTAATTTTTGTCAGATCTAAGGCTTGTATCTGGACGGCGAATTGCCCGTCCGCCCCGTCCGCCGTCCGCCCCCGTCCGCCGTCCGTCCGTTTGCCGTCCGTCTGCATTCTGACGTGACGGTGTATAAAACTTTTATTTCACGTCAATTCACGGACTTTTCATTATTTTCCACATTTTTCTTCGGTTTTCAGTTCATTTTTGAAGAGAACTGGGATTTTTGGGAGAAAATGTATGTTTTGGAGCTCGTAAGTTGAGCTCAAAAACGGATTGAAAAAGAAAATTGGCACAAAAAATTTCCTTCCAAAAACCGACCCTCTCTTCCTGAGGCGGACGGCGAACGGACGGCAAACGGACGGCGGCGGACGGGGGGCGGACGGGGCGGACGGCGGACGGACGGCGGGTGTCCGAATTTGCCCGTCCGGCGAACAAGCCTTAGTCAGATCACTTCAATATCAACTTTTTCAGATTCGGGAGGCCAAAGAAGATGAGTATAATCATGACTAGGTTTTGGAAAATAATTATTCCCCGAAAAAATAACTGTTTCATAAGATTTTTCATTCATTTTTTCATTTTTTCGAATTCAGGAGTCCAAGACGTTTCGAATGATTATAATCATGACGCTTTTTTTGAATTCACTGTTTCATTGGTTTTTTACAACAACTTCGGCAATCTGATCACTTGTTTGAGCATCGTCTTACATATATTTTAATTCCAAAAACAAATATACGCGCAGTTTTATTCTGAGCAATTCACACATATCTTTGCTAATTTTTGTTAGATCGCTTCAAAATCAACTTTCTTGGAGTGAGGAGGTCAAGACGGAATTTAATTTTGAAAATTCACTGTTTCATAAAATTTCCCCATAGTTATGCTTTGTACATAGGATGATTCATCATTCACTCCCTTACGTTTTCAGTACTTTTTGATTTCAGGAAAAATTGCGGTTTCTTCGGGTTTTTCATAGCTAGTTCGGTGCGTAGACCAACAGTTATCAAATTCCATCAGCTTGCGTCAAAACTATTTTTTTCGGATTCAGGGGACCAAAACGGTTCGAATAAGTATAAACAGGACTGGGTTTTGAAATTTTGATTTTTCGGAAAATGTACTGTTTCATGAAATTTCGAGTAGAAAGTCTTGTAATTTCAGGTTCAATATGTTGTGCTGGTTCGTTGATTACATTCATTCATTCAGGTTCTTCTAAAAAATGATGAGAAAAAACAAAAGAATACAATATAAAAGTTCACGATGCGGACAATGCTCATACAAAGAGTAGAAGATACATGCACAGGGAAGTTGTAGGGGAATCGGGTGGGTTTGATAATTTAAAATGAGCAAAATACAAGGTAAATTAGAATTGAATGTCCGCCGGGGCACTTTTTTTTTTCGTTGCTGCTGCAATCTCACTGAGCACCATCAATCTCTCACTGCATTATCCAACCATCTCATCAAGCAAGCTCTTTTTCATAGTTACTAGATATGGGTAACTAGAGCTTTTGGTGTCCACATGGTTGTAGCTCATTTGTCCTCCACAAAGTCTTTGGACAAATTTTTTTTAAATTGCGATGGTCATTTTTCCTGTAAAGTCATATATATATATTCAATAACTCAATAAAAATTATCAGAATTACCATTGGGTCGAAAAGCAATGGCTTCTTTGAATCACCCTTTATTCCGGTCCAGGAGAGAAAAACAGGAGTGTAATCAATCAAAACTTTCCCGTCTCCCATTGCGAGAACAATTTCTTGTGGGTCGTAATTTCTTCTCAGCTCTTCATAAGTGATTTTGTAGCCAGATTCACGGAGAAATCGTTTACCTGAAAAAGTTGAAAATTCTGAAGGAAATGAGACCAAAAATATTTTTTTTTCGATTCTTTTTCAAATTTCAAAACGCTTACCTTCAAATTTTCAGTAAATACAGTTTTCAGAAATTTAAAATAATCATAGAAACCAGGCCATAGCAAATAGCCATTTTCAGTAAATATAGTTTTCAATTGAAAATAATCAATAAAGAATAGGCCATAACTGATAGCCAGAGAGAAGAGACGAATGACTCAATTCGAATGGTGGAAGAGAGGTCAAAGCGAGAGAGAAAGAGAGTGCAGAGAAAACAGGAAAAAACGGGTGGAGCCTGATGGGCAGGACTCGAATAATAGAAGAGGATCAAAAGAGACGCAGACATTTAATTGACACTGCGAGACCTTCCGTCTGCCGTAGCCTATGTGCCTTTAGCCGCAGACATTCCGACTCGATAATTTTGACCTGGTCCTCTTGAAAATCAGTTTTTTGAAATCAGCGCATCAAGGCGGTTTGAATGAGTATCCACAAGGCCTATTTCCGAAAATATTCGAAAATTTTATTCTGAGCAATCCCACTATAACAGTCACAACTCTACTAATTTTTGTCAGTTCGCTTTGAAATCAAGTTTTTTGGATTCAGGGACCCAAGGCGGTTCGAATGAGTATAATCATATCTATGTTTTGGAGAAAATTGAATTTTCTAAAAATTCACTATTTCATCGAATTTTTCGTAGCTAATTCGGTGTTGTGTCCAATAGTTCCTCGATTGCTAAAAACCATGACACAGTAAAAATTCTTTATTTTTTGGTAAATGTGAAAAGGTGATATGTGATTAACAAAAAATAATTCCATAACTGAAAGACACAATCAATGAGTGGTGGTTTTGAAAAGTACCCACAAGATCTATCTTGAAAATTTCTGAAATTTTTATACTGAGCAATTAACAAAAACCGACATAACTCGGTTAGTTTTTGTCAGATTTCTTTGAAATCAACTTTTTTGGATCGAGGAGACCAGAACGGTTCGAATGAGTATAATATGACTGGGTTCTGAAAAATTTTGTTTTTCTCTGAAAATTTACTGTTTCATCGGACCTCTCATAGCTAACTCGGTACTCTGTCAAACGGTATGTCCGTGGTTGAATTTTTTTTCATAAAATGGTTTATCCAGATCAGCGTGCCACGACGGTTCAGAAACATACCCACAAGACCTATTTCGGAAAACTTTCGAAATTTTTATTCTGAGCAATTCACAAAAGCCGTCATAACTCAACCAAATTTTGTGATATCGCTTTGAAATTAATATTTTTTGGATTGAGAAAACCAGAACGGTTCGATTGAGTCTAATCATGACTAAGGCTTGGCTAACGGGCGGGTAAAAACGGGTACCCGTCGCCCGCCCGCCGCCCGCCCCGCCCGCTACCCGCCCGCTGCCCGCCCGTTCGCCGCCCGCTCTGCATTGTTTGCGTGAGCGTGTGTTGCGTACTCATGCACCACACCTGACGACAACTAATAATTTTGCATTTCAATTTTCCACGTGTTATTTTTCATCGATTTTTTTCGATTTACTTGTGTAATTTATTTTTTTTTAAACAATTTTCCTGTTTTTTGACGAAATTATTGATTAAAAATATCGAAAATTAAAAATTAGCTGATTTAATTAAAAAAACGTGAAAATTAGACTTGCAAATTTATCGATTGTCGTAAGGTGTGGCGGCTGTGTACGCAATGACACCGTCACGCAAACACTGCAGAGCGGGCGGCGAACGGGCGGGCAGCGGGCGGGCACGGGGGGCGGGCGGGGCGGGCGGGTGAATCGCCGCCCGTAGCCAAGCCTTAATCATGACTATGTTCTGAAAAATTTAGATTTTCCAAAATTTACTGTTTCATCGGATTTTATCAACAATTGATCTGTTCAGTGGTTCTAGTCATCCCATTTCTTCCTCTTTCCTTAAATTCAAACAAAAATGACCAGTCTTTTCGTAGTAATTCTGCTGAAACAAAGCTTAAATGACTCAGTTGATCTTTCCCGTGGAATTTTCTGAAATCTATTAACTGAAGTGGAACCCATGATTAGTTTTGTTTGGTTATAAAGAAACAAGACTGTTATTAATGAAATTTTCATCAGAAAAAAAATCATCATCGACAACAAAACATATCGAATAATATTGGGATTGATGGAGGCAATGGATGGTGGAGGAGGTGGAATTGGTTGACTCGACGACTGAGCACGTGGCAGATAGTTTGGTGACCAATGAGTCATTGAAGGTGGATGTGGAACTGGTTGCATAGCCAGAGGGTAGAACTTTCAGGGTGGGGGACCACACAAATTCATCTTTGGTCGGTATTGGAGGCTCCTTTTTTCATGTACTCCTGAAGCTTTTCAAAAATACATGTCTTGAACACGAACCAGCTGAAGAATGTTCAAAGTTGACACAGACTAAGTCTCTGACTAACCTCTTCGTTCAGATTTCTTTTCCACATTAGCATACAATTCTAGAAGCGCTTCATCAATTCACTGTGCATTTTTTCGAGCATGGCTTCTGACATCCCATTAGCCTTTTCTTCGCATCCCATGTCTCCAAACTTCAATGTGACTTTCGAAATCTGGTTTCCAGCCATTTTCAGCCCAGCGCATCGAGCATTTTGCAGCTGAGCAGATTCGGTTGCTCTATTTTTGCTTTCTTGAAAATTTTCCTCTTCAAATCCTTTTTCATCGCCAATTAGACCCATTTTTCGTTGATTTTCGATTTTGGGAGCAGCACCTTGGCGAGCTTCTTTGATGTTTTTCCCAATTCCTGATCCGATTGCAAAGATTTCTGGAAATATTCACTTTGGAGCTTTCAAAATGACAAAACTCCGGTTGAAAACCATCTAGAACACCGATTCTAAGTTGGATGCTACAAAACCGGATATATCTCAAAAGTGGGTGGAGCTAGAGAAAAGTGATTGATTATAAAGTTGCTCAAAATTGAATTTGAAGCAACTTTGCAGTTGACAACTTTTTTCTAGCTCCGCCCCTTTTCGAGTTATGCGCCTTTGAAGTTGAGGCACGCTAGCGCCCATTTTTTGATCTTTTTTTAGATTTCAAACCGCTTACCTTCAAATTTTCTGTAAGTATAGTTTTAAGAAATTTAAAATAATCATAGAAACCAGGCCATAGCAAATAGCCATTTTCAGAAAATATAGTTTTCAATTAAAAATAATCAATAACGAATAGGCCATAGCAAATAGCCAAAGAGAGAAAAAGAGACAAATGACTCAATTCGAATAGTGAAGGAGAGGTCAAAAAGCGAGAGAGAGAGAGAGAGGGGGGAGAGTCTCTGCAAGACCTTCCGCCTGTCGTATCGTATGCGCCTTTAAACGATAACTCAAGCCATTCAGAATTGACAATTTTTTTGGGTCCACTGGAAAATTAGATTTTTGAAATCAGCGTGTCAAGACGGCTCAGTAAAGTACCCATAAGACCTATCTCGGCATATTTTCAAAAATTTTGTTCTGAGCAATCCACAAAAACCGTCATTACTCTGCTAATTTTTGTCAAATCGCTATGAAATTGAGATTTTTGGATTCAGGATGCCAAAACGGTTCCAATGAGTGTAATCATGACTAGGTTTTGGAGAAATTTGGATTTTTTGAAAAGTCACTGTTTCATAAAATCTCCCCATAGTTAGGCTTTGTACATAGAAGCTGATTTATTCTGTAATCACTTAGGTTTTCAGAACTGTCTGACTTCAGAAAAAAATTACGGTTTCTTTGGATTTTTTTTTCATAGCTAATTCGGTTAGTTGGTTTGTTGAATACTTGCATTTACGTTCTTCTAGAATGTGATGAGAAAAAATGCAAGATACAACAAAATTGCTGTTTCATTGGCTTTTAAAACAACTTCGGCAAGCTGAACGCTTGTTCTATCTTTTGTCTCCATCCCATTTTCTAAAAATTAAGGATGTTCTAAGTCAATTTTTACGAGGTCCAATGAAAAATTAGTTCTTTGAAATCAGGGCGTCACAGCAGTCCAGTAAAGTAGCCATGATTGCTGTTTCATTGGTTTTTACAACAAGTTCGGCAAGCTGAACGCTTGTTCTTCCTTCTGTCTCCAAAATTAACACTCCATTTTCTTCAAATTAGAGATGTTCTAAGTCAATTTTTACGAGGTCCACTCGAAAATTGGTTTTTTGAAATCAGCGTGTCAAGGCGGTTCGAATGAGTATCCATAAGACCTATTTCGGAAAAGTTTGCAACATTTTATTCTGAGCAATTTACAAAAATCGGCACAACTCGGTTAGTTTTTGTCGGATCGATTTGAAATTAAAATTTTTGGATTCAGGAAACTACGCCGGTTCCAATGAGTATAATCATGACTAGGTTTATAAAACAATTTTATTTTCTGAAAATTCCCTGTTTCATCGGATTTTTCATCGATTTTACTATTTACAAGGGAATCGTTTTTAGACATGGGTTGGGAATTTTCTATAAATTGGTGGTCTGAAAGTAGAGGCTTCTGTGAGTGGATTCTGAAATTTCTAGCCCTCACTGGGGCCTGTGAGTCTGGAAATCTTCATCTGAAAATCTGACTCCGCCCCCTCATTTTTAATGCGTTGTCGACGTGGCGCCCTCTCTCTGCGCGTCGCACTCTCCTCACTACCCGGCAAGGCAACGGAATTCGATGAGCGGTTGGTTGCGGGGTTGTGGTGTAGTACGGTGTGCGAGAGGTCTGGGGTTCGTTTCCTCACTATGGAATTCGTTTTTGTTTTTTTGTTATTTTTTAGTTTTTTGATAATTATTCATTTATTTTTTCTTTTTTCTTTCTTTTTTCAAATTTCGGACTGATATGGAATTAAAGAAGTGATTTTCTGACAAAAACATTTATTTAAATTTGGTCAACAACACTTATGATACTTCACGAAAAAACAACGGAAACAAAACGGCTTCTCACAATAGATACATTTGATCATTGGAGTAAAATCACATCTCGCATTTGCACAGTCCCTATCCAGATCCCGAGGAAATAACAGCTGATGAGGTGTGAACCAATGTGGAGGTTTCGACACGTTGTAACCAGCAGCAGCCCATGCTTGTCTAACCCATGGTACAAGCTTTGGAGACCGAAGCTGCCACCAAACTTGGGAGATCATCTACAATTATATATTTGATCAGAACACTATAAGTGTTGAACGAACCTTCAACGTTGGGTCTCTGGCACAAAGCTTGTAGTCCTTGCAGGTGAGTTGGCAGTACGAAGTAATCGTTTTGACTACCTTCTTGAACCCGCCGAAAATCCCGACATCGCAGGGCTGAACGTGGCCGGTACAACCGGCTGGAATGATCACCATCTCGAGCTTCTTTGACCGGGGAGTTATCGAATCAATCAATGCTTTGTCTTTCCAACTACTCCATGAATCCACCATGAGTAAAGATTTCTTTGGCATAGACTTGTCAAAAACGACTTTTTCGAAAAACTCTTGCATCAAATTTTTCGTCATAATATGGCTGGTATGGCAGGTAACAACCAAGTTATCGGCTTTGAAGTGACCCTTTTTGGGGAACTTTCCTTTCGGCTCCTTTAAAGTGACGAACAGCTTTTCGTGTAGTTTTCCGCTGGCAGAGATGATTGGAAGGATTGTATACGAATGTGTAGTGGCCGAGACGTTTTGAACAACACAATGGACGTCCTTGACTCCAGTGAAGGCCATAGTTCTTGCGGTGGTCATCTCCAGCTGAAATCCACTTTGATCGGCGTTGAATATGTTGGCTTGGTTGTACGATCGCATTTTCTTATTCACCTCATCCACAAACTTTTTCGACTCTTTTTCGATCAGAGCTCGATCTTTGTGCTTCACAAGAGCAACAAATTTCGTAATTTTACGAGATGATAAACCGAAACGTCCTTTCCAGCCAGTGAGCCAACTATCCGACACCTTGAAGTTTTCGATGAGAATGTTGTTCCGCTTGATGATATCCGAAACAAAAAAACGTAGAGTTGCGTAATGAATGATCTGGCCTTCATCAATATGCTTTCGCACTTCTTTTTCCAACTCCTGTGAGATGAACTCCAAATCAGCCATCCTATTGCACTTCAGCATTCCTGTAAACGTTTGTTCTTTTTTTTTTGGAAATCAACTGAATACCGTTTCTCTCGTAGTCTCGCAGCTTTTGCAAATGATTATCGTCGCGGATGAAGCGAAAACGAGATTTCATGGTTGGGAGAGATGGGCGTTTTTGAGACCCATTATTGTGAGATCCTTTCAGATGCCCGTAGAATTTGACAGCTTCCTTCACTTTGTCCAGTTCAACGAACTCGCCTTGCTGAAATTGAACCATGTTCGGTTTTCCAGGTGATTTAACTGCATCGGGATATACTTTCATGTTGTTGTACTCCTCATCAGCAGGGATCCAACCTTGAAAAGTGATGTTATTCCGTTTCCAGTAAAGGGATGTAACTTACTTTTATCCTGCATATCATCTTCGAATTGTCCCAGAAATTGTTCAGTGACGATTGTAAAGTCGTCCTTTTCAGCCGTCGCCACAATATCTTCCAAATGAGAAGCTAATAACAGTTCGTTGGTATCCAGATGGGGAAGATTCGGAGACTTCTGGGCGCGAGCCATGAGATAGGCGGCAATACGGTAGAGGAGACTCATTGGGAAGGAGTAGTAAAAGAAGAAAAAGACGAATAAAATTTATATGATGAATTATTTCAGCCATCCTTGTTCCAGCTTTATACGGTTCAGGCATAGCTTCCAGAATTTTCGCGAAAAATGCTGCAAAAATCTGGCTTTCTCGTGAAAGTTTCAAATTTTGTTCCAGAAAATTCCAGAAGTTGTTCCAGAAGCTTCTTGAAAATTCCAGACATTAGTTTTACATTTGGTTAATTTTTACTTTTTTTTTATTCCATATCAGTCCGAAATTTGAAAAAAGAAAGAAAAAAGAAAAAATAAATGAATAATTATCAAAAAACTAAAAAATAACAAAAAAACAAAAACGAATTCCATAGTGAGGAAACGAACCCCAGACCTCTCGCACACCGTACTACACCACAACCCCGCAACCAACCGCTCATCGAATTCCGTTGCCTTGCCGGGTAGTGAGGAGAGTGCGACGCGCAGAGAGAGGGCGCCACGTCGACAACGCATTAAAAATGAGGGGGCGGAGTCAGATTTTCAGATGAAGATTTCCAGACTCACAGGCCCCAGTGAGGGCTAGAAATTTCAGAATCCACTCACAGAAGCCTCTACTTTCAGACCACCAATTTATAGAAAATTCCCAACCCATGTCTAAAAACGATTCCCTTGTTAGTGAGTATTCAATACTGTGACCCTACCTGTTTCCCCTACCAATATTGAATCCATAGTTTGCTCTGCATTATCACTGTATAAGTCTAGAACAAATCTAGAGTGTGTGTAGGTATACTGGTTCATAAAGATACGGAAGTGTTTTTTTTTAATTTGAAACTTTATTGGAAAGCAAATAAGATTGAACAAAAATGATAAAATTGGCAGAAAAACAAAAAAAAATAAATTGAGATTTTGGAATCCAAAGTCAACACTTCAGTCAAAGTTATATCTGATTTCGTGTCGAAGCGAACATTCTTAATTAATCTCTTCACGACCTCGTTGTTCCTTCCTCAATCCTGTCGTATAAATCGCGCAACCATTTATAGTTCCATGGAAGTCTTTCTTTCGACGGGAGCCAATCAGGCTGAAAGTAGTCGATTTTCAGATATTGTTTTTAAACATAAAATCTATTGAAACCCTTCATTTTGCGCCCTTTCACTGTGAAATTCATGTGATTTTTTTGTAGAAAATAATCGATACAATGAACTTTTGATATACTTACCTCTCAATTTTTTTCCATCTAATGTTCAATAGAAATCGTTCGTTTTTTAATAGAAATTGTCCAAATATTCAAAATAATCAGAAAAAATAGGTAGGCCATAGCAAAAAGCCAGAAGAGAAAAAGAGACGAATGACTCGAGAGTCGAAGAGTCGAGAGTCGAGATCACAGGAAGAGAGAGAGGGGGGGGGGGGGAAGAGAGTCTCTGCGAGACCTGTCTCCTGCTGGACCGTATGCGCCTTTAAAAGACAACAGCGGATTTTCAGAATCAATAGTTTTGACGGGGTTCACTTGAAAATTAGTTTTTTGAATTCAGCGTGTCAAGGCGGTTCAGAAAAGTACCCACAAGCCCTGTTTCTGAAATTTTTTGAATTTTTTATTCTGAGCAATTTACAAAAATCGGCATAACTTAGTTAATTTTTGTCAGATCGCTTTGAAATTAACATTTTTGGATTCAGAAAGCATCCCTTTTTCTTCCATCCCTTTTTCCTCAAATCTAGGGTTGTGTTCAGTTTTCTTCTGGTGTTTCATACAATGTTTTTTTCTGTTTCGGAAGTTTTCTGGAAATTTTATTCTGAGTAATCCACGAAAACCGTCATAACTTTGCTAATTATTGTCAGTTGTTCCTGAAATTGAGTTGTACAGAACCGATCGACTAAGACGGAGTATGATTTTGACATTTTGAAAAAATTCAATGTTTACTTGCATATTGAAAGGGTTTCGTCAATTTGAACGCGTGCTCTGTCTGGGTCCTTTGTGTCAAGTTGCCAACTTTTTGTTACTGTTTCAAATTTTCCATCCAGTTTTCCGCAGATTTAGAGCTTTGCTGAATGTCTTCGTGTTCTTCATTTTGAATTTTTTTTTCTGAGCAATTCACAAAAATCGGCATAACTCTGCTAATTTTTGTCAGATCGCTTTGAATTTACTTTTTTTGTATTCAAGAGGTCAAAACGGACTGAATGAGTATAATCATGACTAGGTTTAGAAACTTTTCATTTTCTGAATGTCACTGTTTCATCGGAGTTTTCATAGCTAATTCGGTTCTCTGTCCAACGGTCGTTGGGCAGAGAATCGAATTATCTATGAAAGAATCTAATTATCTCAACTAGCTTCACTGTTCCAAAAAATGCCATATAGTGTAAATCAGAAAAGGTTTTTAGTTTCAAATTCTGCAATCCGAAAACTTGTCCGTAGCGAGTCATAATTAAGTACCAAGTCTCCAATTTTTTTACTGTTCCAAATTTTCCATCCAGTTTCCCTCAAATCTAGGGTTGTATTAATTTCTCTTCTGGTATTTCATACAATGTTTTTTTTTTGAAAATTTTTTCTGAGCAATCCACGAAAACCGTCATAACTCTGCTAATTTTTGTCAGTCCTTCCTGAAACTGAGTTGTTTAGAATCAAGTAGCCAAGATGGATCAAATAAGTATACTTATGACATTTTTGAAAAATTCACTGTTTGATTGGATTTTAAAAGAAGTTTGGCGGTTTGAACACCAGTTCGTAGCGAGTTGCCACATTATGTTTGCTGTTTCAAATTTTCCAACCAGTTTTCCTCAGATTCAGGGCTGTGCTGATATTTTCTTCTTATTCTTCACTTTAAAATTTTTATTCTGAGCAACTCCACATAACCGTCATAACGCTGTTAATTTTTTTCAGATTGCATTGAACTTAGGTTTTACAGATTCCGGAGTCCAAGACGGTTCGAATGAGTATAATCATGAATAGGTTTTGGAGAAATTTGAATTTCCGAAAAAATTTACTGTTTTATCGGATTTTTCATATCTAACTCGGTTCTCTGTGCAACAGTTGTTGTTCGACTCTTTGTGTTAAATTATCAAAATTATCTCGCTGTTTCAAAAAAAATCCATGTAGTGTCAGTCAGAAAAGGTAAAGGTTTTTTGCTGCATATTTGATTATGTTTTCTCCGAGTCGTATGTGTCAAGTTACCTGAATTTCTTACTGTTTCAAATTTTGCATCCCATTTTCCTAAAATTCAGAATTGTGCTCAATCCAAATCTTTGATTCCTTATTCGTCCAGGTCCTTTGTGAAAAAGGGGTAATATTATTTCATTTGTAAAATTCATTTTCAAAATTATTCTAAGACATGAAAACACTAAAATAAACTGAAAATAAAATAAAAAACAACTTTAACTTCGATTTCCAGTGGTCCAAAACGTTGTTTTCTCCGCTCTTCACACGTCTGATGACCACGTCTTCAAGGATCTCCTGACATTTGACTCCCACTTCGACTACCAGTTTTCGATGCTGTAAAATTTCAGTCAAGTCGACGTCAGTTCATTTCTCCGCTAGTTTGATATTTGTGTGAAAACCCGATTTTCCAAAAATTTACCTGGCAGCACGAACACTGGATCACTCTGCCTCAGGACAAAGTCAACACACCATTGCTAACACGGACAAAAGCTTTGAAGTTGAATCCAAAATTGTTCGTCACTTCCGGTTTCAATTTTGCATCTTGATACCAAACATGATGTTGTGGGTGGAATACGCGATCGTTTTCATAGAATTCGCTGAATATATATTGAGATGATTAGTATGCTTGACTGAACCTAAATGTTTTTTAACTTACTTGAATAAATCCCGGATTGGCTTAGACAAGCTGTTAGCCAGCAGATATCCGTTCCCAATGAACATTTTTTCCAGATTATTTATATTTTTCCTGCATCTTGAGGTCCTTCGGCATTGGCATCCCTGTGTGAGCCTGTCCATCTCCTTTTTCATGGCAGGAAGTCAACAAATTTTCTGGAAAGAATTCAAATTTTCACAAAATTTTGACGAGAAAGCCTATTTTTTCAGCTCAAAAATGCCTTCGATTTTATCAGTTCATGTGTTTTTTGTGCAGATGAGCACCAAAATCGCTCATTTCCAACCAAAAATAGTCCTTTTTTTTGTCGAAAAACGAACAAAATCACATTTTCTAGGTGCTCACCTTTAGTTTTTCAATAATTATAGTTAGTTTTCAGATATTAGAGATAATCAAGGAAGCTAGTAGGCCATAACGAATAGCCAAAAGAGAGACGAATGACTCAATTCGAATAGTGGAAGAGAGGTCAAAGCGAGAGAGAAGAGAGTGCAGAGAACCCAGGGAAAAATGGGCGGAGCCTGAGGGGTGGGGCCCGGATAATAGAAAAGGATTGAAGGAGACGCAGACATCAAATTGACCCTGCGACACCTGTCGCCTGCCGTACCGAATGCGCCTTTAACCGCGGACATTCCGACTCGACAATTTTGACGGGGTCCACTTGAAAATTAGTTTTTTTTTGAAATCAGCGTATCAAGGCCGTTTGAATGAGTACCCACAAGCCCTATTTCGGAGAATTTTCGAATTTTTTATTCTGAGCAATTCACAAAAACCGCCCTATTTCTGCTGGTTTTTGTCAGATCGCTTTGAAATTAAGATTTTTTGGATTGAAGAGGACAAAAAGATTCGAATAAGAATAATCATGACTAATTTTGGGGAAATCAGACTTTTCAAAAAAAAATTTGCTGTTTCATTGGTTTATACAACAACTTCGGCAAGAACGCTGAACACTTGTTCAGCTTCCTTCTGTCTGCAAGTACTTGGTTTCAAAAATACTTGGTTTTGTACTTGGTTTCAAAAAATTACATTCGCGGGCTCTGTCTCATTGTATGGTCGCATTCCAATTGCGTGGCGACTTAGCGATACGTAGGCATTTGCCTCATTTCGTTGAAAAATCGAAAAAAGGGCCTAAACTATTTTTTAAATGAATTGCATAGAACTTTCTCTTTGCATCATGTTGAATACAATATGAACTAAATTCATGGAAAGTTATTACTGAAAAAAGCTCTGAAAACGTGGTGCTTCGGCTTACTGTCAGATTTTAAAACGCAAAATGAAATTTATAACGCTACAAAAGAGTCCGTGTGAGTTGGAGGGTAGAACCCGAGAAAACAAGTTCTTTAAAACTTTTTTACCGTTTTTTCGCCAAATTAGGAATTGGCTAAATTAATTTTCATGAGTTCCAGTGGAAAATTAGTTTGTGGAATCAGGAGGTCAAGACGGTTTAGAAAACTACCCGCAAGACCTATTTCGGAAGTTTTTCAAAAAATTTTATTCTGAGCAATTCACAAAAACCGTCATGAATCTGCTTGTCTTTGTCAGATCGCTTTGAGATCAGGTTTTATGGGTTCAGGAAACCAAGACGGTTCAAATGAGTATAATCATGACTAGGTTTTGGGGAAATTCAGATTTTCCAAAAAAAAATTGCTATTTCACCGGATTTTTCATAGCTAATTCGGTTAGCTTTCCAACAGTTGGTCTTCAAAAACAATTGCCAATTTTTGTTACTGTTTCAAATTTTCTATCCTGTTTTCCTCAGATTCAGGGCTGTGCTTCATTATCTTCTCGTTCTTCATAAAATGTTTTTTTCTATGTCTTAAACCGGAAAATTGAATAAAACAGTGAAAATTTTCTGGTTTTTTGATGGACTAAAGTATATGTTCAAACAGAATGTGAATACAACTTCATCAAGTGTTTTTATTGAGGATTCATGTTTAAAAAATGAGTTGTGCATTAAAATTTTTTAAATTATTTTAAAATGTTCCTTTGTAGGGTCCGAAGATGAGGCCAACATCAATTATGCAGGCGGCCCGGATTCCTTGATCGGCAATCGTGTCCTCACTCAGATAGAAGTACTCCGGTGGGGCGCTCCTAGGGGATCCTTTGGCCTCCTTGGCGTGCGACACTGTTCTCCATCCAATAGGCCTCTTTCGCTTTGTAGTATGCTTTGCATTTCTCGCATCCTGCAAATACGGATTTGGTTACAGAACCAGTCGGTCAAATTTTGAAAATTCGAATTCCCGCCAATTCACCTTATAATTTTGTTTTTGAATTTTCCAAGAACTTTCTGGAAAAAAGGGACAGAATGTTCTGGAAGATTATTCATCTAGAGCTTGCTAGTGAATTTTTTTATTTTAAACTAAAATTTCGAAACTTCGAAATTTCGCCGAATTTTTCGAATTTTGTATTCCCGCCAAAATTTTCGAAAATTCTAATCCCCGCTAAAGCTTTTGAAAATTCGAATTCCCGTCAAAATTTATGAAAATTCAAAGACGAATATACGCTTACCGATGTGTTTATTTGAATCCTTCCGTCCTCTCACACCCGAGTCGCTCATAAGCTGCATCTATAAACGGGTTAGTTGTTTCATTTTTTTGAAAATTTTTTGAAATACCTGATATTTCTCCAAGAACTTCTCGGTTATTACTCGTCGAACTCCCCTTCCTCCAGAATTTCGATAGCCTCCGATTTGGTGTCGACCACGTAGGACTTCTTTCCAGGATTTTTCAGGATCATTGGTGACTGAAATATCAGGATAATTGAGAATTTTTTTCTAGCCCCGCCCACTTTTGAGATAAGGACGCGCCTTTAATGTTTTATTGATTTTTTGACTAAAAAAATATGTGCTTTCAAATCAGAAAAACAGGAATTTTTTCTCAAAAAACGATGTAAAAACTCATTTTCTAAGTGCTCACCTCTGGTTTTTCCATAAATTTAGTATAAAATTATGAATAATCAATAAGAATAGGCCATAGCGAATAGCCAAAAGAGAGACGAATGACTCCTGGTGGAAGAGAGGTCAAAGCAAGAAAGAGAGAGAGAGAGAGAGAGAGAGAGAGAGAGAGAGGGAGAGAGTAGAGACTCTCTGCGAGACCTTTCGCTTGCCGTACCATATGCGCCTTTAAACGATAACAGCGGACATTCAGAATTGAGAATTTTTTTAAAATTAGATTTTTTTGACTTGAAAATTAGATTTTTGAAATCAGCGCGTCAAGGCGGTTCGAATGAGTACCCACAAGACCTATTTTGGAAAATTTTCAAAATTTTTATTCTGAGAAATTCACAAAAATCGGCATAACTTGGGTAATTTTTGTCAGATCGCTTTGAAATTAGGTTTTACGGATTCAGGGGGCCAAGGCGGTTCAAATGGGTATAATCATAAGAAGGTTTCGGAAAATCATGATTTTCCGAATAATTACTGTTTCATAAATTTTTGGAAAAACAGCTATTAGTAACCGTTTTTGATTGTTGCAACCGATTTTTGATCAGTTATCTTCGGATCGCTTTGCAACTGGTATTTTTGGATTCGGCGCGTCAAGGCGATTCAGAAAAGTACTCACAAGACCTATTTCAGAAATTTTTGAAATTGTTATTCTGAGCAACTCACAAAAACCGTCATAACTCTGCTAGTCTTTGTCAGATCGAGAAGGGACTGATTATTTTGATGGGATCCTTTTGTTAGTCAGTTTTTTGAAACCAGCATGTCAAAGCGGTTCAGAAGGGTACCCACAAGACCTATTTCAGGAATTTTTCGAAAATGTTATTCTGAGCAATTTACAAAATTCGTCATAACTCTGTCAATTCTCGTCAAGTCTTACTGAAATTAAGATTTTTGAATTCAGGAGGTCAAGACGGTTCGAATGAGTATAATCATGACTAGGTTTTGGAAAATAATGATTTTCCGAAAATTTACTGTTTCATAAGATTTTTCATTCGTAACTGAATGCTTGAATAACCATTCGTTTTGTGGTGAGCCAAAACTCTGCAATTTTTTGTCGAGCTGCAAAATTACAGGGAAAAAACTGATACGATTTATTGAGATATATAGGTAAAAAATAGAATTCTATCAGACATCTCAAAATTTCGGGACCCTTGATTTCATGTTAATAGAGGCATCACTTTGAAGTAATCCACATTCGACAATGTTTGTCCATGTAGATCGAAAAATCAAGCAATAACCATTTTGAAGTGGTTTTTGAACAAAAGGACACAATTCTCATTGAACAGATTTGATTTATCTAGCATTTATTAGCTGGAACAAAGCAACAGAAAAAACAAAGAAACATTAGAAACAGAAGTGAAGCATGAGAAATAAAAACAACAAATGTTAAACAACAAAAACATTTCACCAGATTTGTTTTCTCTCAATTCGAATTTTATATCACATGAAAAGCTCCACAAATCTGAGCACACTTCCAGCGCTTGCCCTTCTTTCAGGCGATAATCTAGCACTATTTTTAATAGTAATCAATGTTTCATGCAGCTTTCGCAAATTGATGTTTTTATAGTATTCCGAGGAGAGATCAATACGATCCATCAATTTGTCCATTATAACTGCACATATTTGCTCCCATTTATGGAAATGAAAGAGCATATTTTGTCGGCGTTGAAATTTTCGGTGATTCCGGTGAGTCTGCTTAAACCTTCACATAGATTCGTCTTTTCAAATGGTGTCCCCAATACATTAGGATCATATTGAGCACTCTCAGTTTGCCGGCATTCAGACTATCTTGATCCATAATTCTGTAATGTCACGAAAATACAGTTTATTGAAAAAAGAAACTCACTTTGGCAACTTTGCAAGAAATATATCATTGCCAGCCTTCGCGACCCTCCTCATTATGTGTGCTATTTCTCTTTCTCTGCCCCTCAGCTGACGTCAGAGAAAAAGAAATAGCACACATAATGAGGAGGGTCGCGCCGGCTGGCAATGGGGCGCACATTGTCCATTTTCTCAATGCCCAGTAACCAAATATAGTGTTTTTTTGTCAAAAACAGGCAAAAAATACATTTTCTAAGTGCTCACCTTTAGTTTTTCATTATGAATATAGTTCAAAAATTGAAAATAATCAATAAAGAATAGGCCATAGCGAATAGCCAAAAGAGAGACGAATAACGCAATTTGTTTAGTGGAGGAAGGTCAAAGCGAGAGAGAAGAGGAGTGAAGAGATTCTCTGCGAGACCTGTCACCTGCCGTATCGTATGCGCCTTTGAACGATAACCGCAGACATTCAGAATGAACAATTTTGACGGGATCCATTTGAAAATTAGATTTTTGGAATCAGCGCATCAAGGCGGTTCGAATGAGTACGCACAAAACCTATTCCGGAAAATTTTCGAAAATTTTATTCTGAACAATTCTAAAAAACCGCCATAACTTTGCAATTTTTTGTCAGATTGCTTTGAAATTAAGATTTTTAGAATCAGGAAGTCAAGACGGTTTGAATGAGTATATTGAAGGCTAGGTTTTGGAAAATAATGATCTTCCGAAAATTTACTGTTTTATAAAAACTTGGATAGACAGGCTTTGAATGTTGTTTCTTGTTGGAATCTCGGATTGCTTTGAAACTAGTATTTTCTGATTCGGCGCGCCAAAGCGGTTCAGAAGAGCACCCACAAGACCCTAATCTTCGAAACTTTCATTCTGAGCAATTCCATGAAAACCGACATAACTGTGCTAATCCTTGTCAGACCGCTTTGGATTTTTTCTGTAAATAAGGAGACCAAGAAGGTTAAGCGTAATGATGACAAGGTTTTAGGAAAATTTGATTTTCTGAAAAATTCACTGTTTCATGAATTTGCGGATAGACAGCCTTGTGCTATTTTTTTTCAGTGCCAAGATAAAATAACATTTTTCTGTTTGTTAAAACTGATGAATTCCACAATAAATGTTTTTATTTCTGCAAAAAAATCACTGTTTCATGAACTTTTCTGCACTGAACTGAAAAATTCTCAAGCTACTTGTGGAACTTTCTTGAAAGCTTATTATCATTGGTATCCCATGTTGCTGATATTTTTTTTTCATTGTTTCAAATTATTAGAGTCTTTTTAATCGATATTAGGGCTGTGTTAATCACTCATAAGAGAGTTTTTCTTGAAAATATAATTTGAGGAAAATTGAACTACCTGTATCAAAATTTAAGTTCAAAGTCAAGCTAAAAAAGTAGAGGTGGTTAGAATGGATTAGAATCTTGGTCGAATTTTGTCGGATCTTTTGAAATCAAGTTTTTTGGAATTAGAAGGCCAAGACGGTCCAAATGAGTATAATGAAGGCTAGGTTATGAAAAATAATGATTTTTCGAAAATTTACGGTTTTATACAACTTTGGATAGACATGCTTTGGATGCTCTTTCTTGTTAGGACATCGGATCGCTTCGGAACTAGTATATTCGGATTCGGCGCTTCAAGGCGGTTCAGAAAAGTACCCGCAAGACCTATTTTTGGAAATTTTCAAAATTTTTATTCTGGGCAATTTACAAAAAACTGTCAAACTCGGGTAACTTCTGTCAGATCGATTTGAAATCAGGTTTTACGGATTCAGGAGACCAAGCCGGTTTGAACGAGTATAATGAAGGCTAGGTTTTGGAATATAATGATTTCCCGGAAAAATTACTGTTTGACAAAATTTTGGATAGACAGGCTGTGAATGTTGATGATTATTGTTATAGATAATTCGGTTTTCTGTCCAACAGTTCTCGTTGTTCTGCCAGATCCTTCTGTTAAACCGCCTTAATTTTGTCATTGTTTCCAAAAATTCCATGTAGTGTAATTCAGAAAAGGTTTTTGCTGCGAATTCGACAACGTTTGTTTTTTGTTACTGTTTCAAATTTTCATCCCGTTTGTCTCAAATTCAGGGCTGTGCTAGTATGTTTTCTAATGCTTCAGACAATGTTTTTTTCCATTTTGGAAAATTTTCAAAATTTTTATTCTGAGCAATATACAAAATCCGTCATAACTCTGCTAATTTTCAACAGATCGCTTTGAAATTAGTTTTTAAGGATTCAGGAGACCAAGACGGTTCGCATGAGTATAATCATGATTAGGTTTTTGGAAAGTAATGATTATCCGAAAATTTACTGTTCCATAAGATTTTTCATCCGTAACTGCATGCTTGACTAACCAATATACTGGTCGTCTTTAGATAGATCTCTGCAATTTTTTTGGTCAAGCTGCAAAATTACAGGAAAATAACTGATAAGATTTATTAAGATAAAAGCAAAAATTGGAAAAAAATTAACGATCACAAATTTTCAAATTAATTTTCCTCCTGGTCCTGCTCTTGTGGATTTTGATCATTCACGTTATAATCCGGGCCTTCCTAAGTTCCTTTCGATCCATGTAGGATAGTCAGTTACATCTCGAATATGCTGTCTTTGCGATTTTCTGACATTATTTGAGCTTGTATGAAATTCACTTCCTCATGTCCATGTGCATCTCGTAGTTCCTTGGTTTATGGAACGTGAGCATTGGTTGAGTTGTGTCAGGTCGGCTCCACCATTCCTCTTCAATCCACGATTCCGGTATCTTGTCGTACTTTTTGTCGAACTTGCTGCTGAGTGTTTGGCACTTGGTGTTCCATCTTTAGACCGGTTACAAGCTCCTCTCCATGAACCACCTTCAGAAACATGTCGATCGCTTCCGATTTGACCACTCCTCCAAGTTCCACCTCCGGCTTATCCCTTTCTGTGAAGTTTGAATTGAACATCCTTTGGAAATACATGAAGTGGTGAGAGAGTTCCTGGAAAAAAAAATATTTACTGCTAAAAATATTCTCAGCCTGTCGGAATCTGTGAAAACCCCTTCCCTCATGGAAATTGGTGAAAAATAGGTAATTTCGAGAATTTTTCTTAAAAAACATTGCTCACCTGACATTTCCGTCTTCCAGAGTAATTTCAGATTCCTTGGATTCCTTGAGATTTCGAAAGAACAGCGGCTTGAAGTATGTGGACTGGTTTGCATGAATCTGAAATGTGCATACTTTGAGAAATAGTTTCTAAAGACGCATATCTCAAAAGTGGGTGGAGCTCGAAAAACGTTTTCAACTACAAACCTGTTTGAAATTTAATTTGGAACAAGTTTGCAGTTGACCGTTTTTTTCTAGCACCGTCCCTTTTCAAATTACGGATGCACATTTACTGTTTTATCGATTTTTGGCTAAAAATATGTGTTCTCAAATCCGAAAAACGGGATTTTTTTTCTCAAAACCGACGAAAAAATGGAATTTTCTAAGGGCTTACCTTTAATTTTTCATTAGAAATATCGTTTCTAGAAATTAGAAATAATCAATAAAGAATAGGCCATAGCGAATAGCCAAAAGAGAAACGAATGACACAACTTGTTTAGTGGAGGAAGGTCAAAGCGAGAGAGAGAGGGGGAGAGAAGAGGTTCTCTGTGAGACCTGTCACCCGCCGTATCGTATGCGCCTTTAAACAATCATTCAAAAGTGACAGGGGGGGGGGAGTCTGCGGAACATAGGAAAAAAAAAGAAGGAAATGGGAAGAGACATTGACACTTGTATGCCACTCAGCAAATGTCACGGCAACCGCAACAAACAAACGGTCGTCTCTTTCCTGAATCTCGGTTGAGTTTGATCTTATTGCTACAAATTAGGTTTTTTTGAAATCAGCGTGTCATGACGGTTCGAATGAGTACCCACAAGACCTATTTCGGAAAATGTTCCAGATTTTATTCTGAGCAATTCACAAAACTGGTCATAACTCTGCTAATTTTTGTCGGACCTTCTTGAAATTGAGTTTTTTGGAATCAGGAGACCTTTTTTGGAATCAGGAGACCCTTGTCCACTAACCAATTGAAATGGCTGTGAGAGCTGCATCCGCAACCATGGGAACCGAAGTCCTCACCGACGCCAAACGTATGGCGGTGGCCATGCAATGCCAACGTCTTGTTGAGGACGCCACTCGGGCACCACCTAGATGCAACTTGTGCATTCTACCCTACCCTACAACAGCGTGCCCCACATACCCACAACATGAGAAAATGGACATTGCCAAGCAAAGGAGACTTTGCCTCCTCTGCCTCGGAAAGGCTAACCACTCACCCACCAATTGTCGCTCGCTCAAGAGAAGCAACGAGTTTTGTAGGAAACGATGTTGCACATCGAAGCATACTTGTGAAATTTCGGCGCGGCCCGGTTCGGCCGGGCCGGGCCGAGAGAAAAATTTTGCCGGCCCGGCGGCTCGGATTCAAAAAATTTTGAAATTATTTTCAAAAATTTTTGAATTTTTTTTGAAAATTTTCGAATTTTTTTTGGAAATTTTCGAATTTTTTTTTCAGAATTTCAACATTTTTTGAATGAAAATTCTTTCTGTAAAAGTCAATTGTTGCCAAATTCCGGTAACTTGACGGCCGCGTTGTCTCACCACAAAAACTACCGTATAAACTTAATTTCTACCGTAAGATTTATCAAATTTCATCAATTTTCAGCGATTTTTCAACTTCTTCATCAGAAAAACAATAAATATTTGTTGCAAATCGATGAAAACTGATGGAATTCGATAAATCTTGCGGTAAAAATCAAATTTATACAGTAGTATTCGTGGTAGGATACTGTGGCTGACAATCGAGTTGTCAGATCGTCGTCTAGAACTGGCTTTAGCAGAAATCATCATAATAAAACCCTTCAAAAAACCTAAAACTACTGTTCTTATGCTCAATATACTTCCGGAGCACAAAAGTAGGAAAGAATTAGGGATATTTTTTCGATTTTTCAAAATTCGCGGTAATTTTCCGGGCCGACCGGGCCAGCCGGGCCGGGCCGGTGAAATTCGTGTCTCGGCCCGGCCCGGCCCAACCCGGCCCTTCACAAGTATGCATCGAAGTACTTTTTTCACCATTCCTCAATACGTGAAGAAGCTCAACGAGCAGCTCAACATGCCGTAAACGCTGGACAAGACGAATAAATAACCTTGTGCTCCTTCTAATTTTGTTGAAAATGTCATACAATAATTGTTTTTCCCAATAATTGTGATTATCTCTTCAACAACAAACAACGGATATCAACAAAACTCTTTTACTGTTAAGAAATAGTTACTGATAAACTTTGATAACATCGAGAGGAAACGATTCCCCTGGCCTCCCACCGACAATTTCGACCATATACTCGGAATCTCTGATCTCTTTTCCATACCGAAGCATGAAGTATTCGGTGATCGTGAGCCATTTACCTTCGCCTCTCCGATCTCCGAGTATTTCGACCATTCAATCCGCATCGGACACCTGGAGACCGTACCGGAGTTGATAGTACTCGGTACTGGTCAACCAGATGTTCTCTTCCTCCCAGAAGAAGGCCACTTGGTCTGGTCTGTAAACAAAAACGAAAGTTCAATCCAAACATTAACAAACCAAGACAAAAGAATACCACTTAGCACTCCTTTCTCATTGCCCGGCCGGTGAACGAATCCAATTTGTTGTTCTCCTAGGCCTCTGTCCTCCAGTTTTGCCATCCTCTCGGCATCAGTTCTCTCAAGTGCTCCGACAAAAGCTGCGGTTCCTCGCAGGAGTATGCTGCCATCGTTGAAAAATGTTTTTTTTTCTCGATACTTCTTCCCGGAACTTAATTTTCTTTTATATCACTCCAAAACGGTTCCTTCGAACCGCATTATCCTTAAGGCTTGGCCAACGGGCGGGCGAAAACGGGTACCCTTTGCCGCCCGCCCCGCCCGCTACCCGCCCGCTGCCCGCCCGCCCGCCGCCCGCTCTGCATTGTTTGCGTGAGCGTGTCATTGCGTACGCGTGCACCACACCTGACGACAACTAACAATTTTGCATTTTAATTTTCCACGTATCATTTTTTATCGATTTTTTTCGATTTGCTTGCGTAATTTCTACATTACGAACAAGTTCCTCGTTTTTTCAACAAAATTATCGATTAAAAATGCCTAAATACATAAATCAGCTTAATTAATAAAAAAACGTGAAAATTAGACTTGCAAATTTATTAATTGTCGTAAGATGTGGCGCCTGTGTACGCAATGACACCGTCACGCAAACACTGCAGAGCGGGGGGCGAACGGGCGGGCAGCGGGCGGGCACGGGCGGAGCGGGCGGGTGAATTGCCGCCCGTAGCCAAGCCCTAATTATCCTACTTGCTATCTTGTCAACATCAAGATTCGTCAATTCTTCCCATTAAAAAACGCAACACTTTCATCGGGAACAAATAAAACATGGTTCAAGAACATATGAGTTTAGAACAAAAAACCACTACTCTATTTTAGGGTCATTCTGGTCACACAAATCGAATTGCCCGATTCCTTGTTAAACAAACAACACCTATTATAGGTCAAATCAGAAAAATGAGATTTTTTTCTCAAAAAAAGTGAAAACTCATTTATTGAAGGCTCACCTTTGATTTTTCATGATAAATGTAGTTCAAAAATTATAAATAATCAATAAAGAATAGGCCATAACAAATAGCCAAAAGAGAGACGGATGCCAGAAAATAGAGGTCAGAACGAGTGAGAGAGAGAAGGGAGAGAAGAGACTCTCTGCGAGACCTGTCACCCGCCGTATCGTATGCGCCTTTAAACAATCATTCAGAATTTACAATGGGGGCGTGGAGGAGGGAAGTTTGCGGAACATAGGAAAAAAATAGAAGGCAATGGGAAGAGACATTGACACTTGTATGACACTCAGCAAATGACACGGCAACCGCAACAAACAAACGGTCGTCTCTTTCCTGAATCTCGGTTGAGTTTCGTTTTCAGTTGATTTTAGCCGACTTTGAGCATGCGCCACACGGTCAAAAGTTTTTCTACAGCTTCAAAAATTTTTGAGTTAGACCCGTAGAAAAATTTTTGACCGTGTGGCGCATGCTCAAAGTCAGCTAAAATCAACTGAAAACGGGGGGTGTTCGTATACTTTTGCACGGTACTGTATATAGTAAATAAGAAAAATTTACTGTTTTATCCGAAACATTTTGTTTTTTCTCAACTGTTAGTTCAACTATTAGTTCATCTGGGCGGAATAGTTATTTTTTGCTGTTTCAAAAATTTTCTGATAATCAGGTGTTTTTTAATAATCATTAACGAACTTATTCGATTCTACAAAAACAAAAATTTAAAAAAAATTACTGTTTCAAAAAAATTAGATTACCGTCGTTAAATCTTTCTTGTGTTCTTCTGAGAATAGAAGTTTTCACGTCATCAGCACGTCAAACCGGTTCAGTAAAGTACCAAAGCATATTTTGGGAAATTTTCAAGTTTTTTGTACTGATCAATTCTACTAGAACCATCATAACTCTGCAAATTTTTGTCAGATCGCGTTGAAATCAGGTTTTACGGATTCAAGAGACCAAGGCGGATCGAATAAGTATAATCATGACTAGGTTCAGTAAAATAATGATCTTCCAAAAAAAAAAACACTGTTTTGTGATTTTTGGTTAGACATGCTTGTGATAATATTCTTGATATCTAGTAAAATCATAATAAAATCTTCCTGTTCGCCAAAAACGATGAATTCCACAAAAAAACATTACAGTTTCATGAAATTCGGTGCTTTGAACTGTATCAATATTTAGGTACTTTATTCGTGAATCAATTTAATTTTACAGTTTCAAAATTTCAGTTAGAAAACCTTTTTGTCAGGCCAAACAATGGTAGTCTAGTTTTGATTTGTTAATTTAGGGGTCAGAATCTTGGTCAAACTTTGTCAGATCGCTTCGAAACTAGTACTTTTTGGTTCAGCGCGTCATTACGGGTCAAAAGAGCACCCACACGAGCTAGTTCGGAAAATTTTTAAAATATTTTATTCTGAGCAATCCTACTGAAACCGTTTTGAAATTAGGTTTTTTGGATTCAGGAAGCCAAGACGGACAGAGTGTATAAACGTGACTAGGTTTTGAAAAAAAAATTGGATTTTTTCAAAACTTGCTGTTTCATGAAATAGACAGGTTTGTGGTGTTGTTCTTAGTACCATGATGAATATTTTCCGGTTGGTTAAAACTGATGAATTTCACAAAAAAAGTTTATTATGCAAAAATTCACTGTTTCATGAGTTTTTCTGCACTGAACAGAACATTCTCAAGGTACTCGTTCAACAAAATTGATCAGAAAACTCATAATTTTCAAGTTTCACTGGCATCCCACTTTGCTGAAAACTTATTTTCACTGTTTCAAATTATTAGAGTCTTTTTGGTTGAATTTGAGGCTGTGTTATGATGCACTTATAAGAGTTTTTCTTGGAAATATAACTTGAGGAAAATTGAAAAAAAAATTAACTGTTTCAAAATATCAGTTAAAAAAATTTTTTTTAAACAAAAACAATTTCATTTCGTTAGTTGATTGAGTTCGTATATATATATGGTAAATATGAAAAAAGTACTGTTTTATCTGAAAAATTGTGTTTTTTCCCAACTTTTATCTCCTTGATTCTTCGTTTACTCTATTCGGAATAGTTTTTTTGTTGTTTCAATAATTTTCTGATAATCAGATATTTTCAATGAAAATCGGTATACTGTAGACAAATATACTGGAAAAAAATGGAAAAGGTTACTGTTTCAAAAAAATCTATAATACTCTCGTTAATACTTTCTTGTGCTTTTTGTGAATAGGGTCTTCCGGAATCATCAAGTCAAGACGGTTCAAAAGAGTACCCACAAGACTTATTTTGTGGGTCTTTCGGGATTTTTCTTCTGAGTAATTCCATGAAAACCTTCATAACTCTGCTAATTTTTGTCAGATAACTTTGGAATTTTTTCTAGAATTCAGGGAACCAAGAAAGTTGAGTGTAATGAAGACCAGGTAGGAGATTCGACTTTCTGAAAAATTCACTGTTTCATGATAGACAAGCTTGTGATGTTGGTTTTGGTACGACAATGTAAACCCATTGTTTATGTTTTTTCAAACTTTATTATGCAAAACAATTCACTGTTTCATCAATTTTTCTGATCTGAAAAAAAAAATTCCCAAGCTAATCGATTAGGGCTTCCATTTTGGGGAAAATAATTTGGGCCCCGCCGCCCCCTGTTTCCCCATCAAACCCTCAAACTATCCACAAGACTTATTTTGGAAAACTCTCTAAATTATTGTTCTGAGCAATTTTATAAAAACTTGGTCCACGCAATCGACTTCAAAAAGTTACCGTTTCAAATTTTTCGAAAAGTTCATCATTTTTTAGTTCTATTGGTATACCGCTGGATTTTGTAAAAAAAAATACTGTTTCATGAAAAAATTAGTTTATTTTGTTTTGAAACTTTTCTGGTATCAATAGTAAAAATTCATTGTTTCAAACTGAAATTGGAATACTGCCGCTAAACCGTTCTTCTGTTTTATATGAAGGATTTATACTAAAATAAGCACGTCAAGACGGTTCAAAAGTGTCCACAAGCCCTATTTTGGAAGGTTTCGAAATTTTTATTCTGAGCGATCCCACTAGAACCGTCATAACTCTGCTAATTATTGTCAGATCTTCCTGAATTAAGTTTTTCAGATTCAGAAGTCCATACTTTATTCTGAGCAATTAGGGCCGTCTTGAAATTAAATTATTTGGATTCAGGAGGCCGAGACGGTTCGAATGAGTGCGATCATGACTAGGTTTTTGAAAAAAAAACTAGGGTTTTATGAAAATTCACTGTTTCATAAAATTTTGGATAGACAGGTTTGTGGTGTTGTTCTTAGTACCATGATGAATACTTTCCTGTTGGTTAAAACTAATGAACTCCACGAAAAAATGTTTCTTTTGCAAAAATCACTGTTTCATGAATTTTTTCTGCACTGAACT
>GL380256.1:42632-67802 GCA_000143925.2 Caenorhabditis brenneri | reverse complement strand
GGAATAATGCCGCTCGGATTCCTCAGTTTTCAGATCTCTTTTCCGTAGCATAATGCCGTTTTTCTCGGCATAATGCCGATAAAGCTGGCAATGTGGTAAATTAACAAGGCATTATGCCGATGTTGTGGCTTTTTGCCGTTGGTCCGCCCAAAATTACCTGAGCAGTCATTAAATGTTCACAAACAATCATTCTATGGCTCTTCGAAGCGATAATATACTTGTGGGTGAAACAAAATTTATGTATAGATTATAGCAAAAAGTACTGAAAAATTCGGCTCTTATCCTTTTCCGAATATTTTCATTACTGCACAAAATTTTTCCGTGACTCAAAAAAAAATTTCCAAGACCCAACAAATATTTTCCAGACAGATTTTTGCTCCAAATGATGTCGCCTGGGGTATGTGCTTCCTAAGCCTGGTCCAATAGTGGTGTTCCACGCTTTCGAAGAGTGAATAAAATGGACCACTATAAAAACAGGCTTAGGAAACACAACAAAAAAGTTTTTTTGAGCACATTATCAAGTAGGAGAAGTCCCGCAAAATATTTGTTGAGTCCGGGTTTTTAAAATTTTTATTTTGAGTCCCGTGTATTTCTGAGAGACCCGAGAAAAAAGACCTGGAAAACGGATAAGAGCCGAACTTTTCAGTACTTTTATCTTTAATGTATACATAAATTTCGTTTCACCCACAAGTAGATTATTGCTAGAGTTATAGAATGCTTCTGATTGTTTGTAAACATTTAATGACCGCTTCATGAGTCTGAACTAGAGAGAACAATCTTTACTTCATCTTGTGGCCTCTTTCTTATCTCGGAATTTTTTTTTAGTTGGGACCCGCATGAATATGTTTTCAGGTCTTTATGGGTCCTCGATTTAGATGGGTCCTCGATATATTATTTGGGTCCTCGGTTTAATATTTGGGTCCTCGATTTATTTTTTGGGTCCTCGATAAAAATTTTGGGTCCTCGATTTATTTTTCGGTCCTCGATTTATGTCATCGGTCCTCGATTTTAGAACAGTGCCGAAGCTTCTACTGTTGAAAACACAAAGGCTTATCACCTTCATGTTTGACGGAATGCTTACGGGTTACGAAACGGTAGCGAATCAAGCGGAAGGTCAAGCTCTAATTTTTGGTGATCTACATGGACAGCGCGAGAATTTCACTGCTATGCTCATGCAATTGATTCGTGCTCATAAGAAAGGTGGTGGATATTTATGGCCGTTCAAGTGAGTTTTACTCAAAGGAGGACCGAGGTCACAAAATTGCTTGTTTCGATTCCAATAGATTAGCTATTTCCAGAAACAGTTTTCTCTTGAAACACATTATGAAAGTAAGGAATGAAAATGCTTGCGCTTTAGCATCACTTTCAGTTTGTTGATTGTTAGGATACTCATTAGAATTGATCAATACTTTATTATAGTCAATATCGGAACCTGAGGAAGCAGTTAACAAGACAGGTCAAAAGTTGACCTGGCACAATATGTCGAAACTTGCTCTGAAACGAGATATACCGATTCAAAAGCACATAAAATCCTCTTTTGAGGCCAACGTTTGTTCTTCACTGTTTGTTTTTCACTGTTTTCTCCAAATCAGACCTCAATTTTCGTTGCCTAAAATTATGAAAATTGGTGAAAAGCATAAAAAAAGTCCCGTAGTGGAGAAACGTTGGTCAGATAAGTGGATGTATTTTTCAAGCGGTATATCTCGTTTCAGAGCAGTTTTAGACATATGTTTCTAAAGGTATGTTTCTAAAAATGGTTAATCTACCGGAATCGAAAACAAACAATTTTTACTTCAATCCACCATCAAAACACTCAGGTATTTTTGAAGCTGTTAGCCGTTTTAACGGGCAGATCGCCAAAAATTACCTGGACAAAAAGAAGAAGCGATATTGAAAAAAGTGTTTTCAGTCTCGTGTTTCTCGGTGACTTCGTGGACCGCGGACCTGATAGTTTGAACCTCCTCTATTTAATCTATACTTTGAAGATGCTTTATTGGGATCGAGTCTTCGTGATTCGTGGAAATCATGAATCGAAAGCCATTAACAAAACATATGGTTTCAAAGTGAGTTGTTATTGTTCGTAAACGTAAGCCCGGTGATAGAAGAAACTTCAAGAAGATATATGAGACATATTTTCTTCAATTACAGGTTCTCTTCTTGAAAAATTTACACTTTTAGGCAGAATGCATGGAGAAACTAGGAATAGAAGATGGGGAAGACATCTACAATAAACACAACCAAGTGTTCGAAAAGTTAGCGGCGGTTATAAAAATAGATGATAAAATCATAGCTATGCATGGAGGAATACCTTCAGTCCCACTCAATTTCAACGCGTTGTTAAAGGTAAGATAATTGTTTTTGAGTGAAATTTCATAAGATTTCTTGGAAGAGAATTGATTAAACTCTTATTGGCGTAGTAAGCTCAATAATTTCTGTACTTGTAGCTGACATGTATATCAGCATTCTTTTATAAAAACAAAACAGCTTGCCGCGTCTTCGGCGCTGCAGCAGTCTTGTTTTGTTCGCCGCTTCGCGGCTCACTTTTTTGAAAAATGATGTTCGCTCACTATTCAGGAAAAGGTCACGGTATTTTTTAAATCCGTGAATCTTTTGATGCCGAGACTGACAAACAAATAAACAAATAAATAAAAAAATAAATAAATATATTTACACACATCCCTCACGTCATTCTTTTATTATAAGAATGATAACAGCCGTGAATTAAGACTACGCTTTTCTTGAGAGTTGTTGTAGTAGCCTCCCAAAGTCAAAACCAAATTTTGTTTTAAATATAATGACCGTAAAAAGGTTTTTTCATTAATCCCTTTATTCATTTAGACATCTGTAATGTTGATCCCAGGAAGACAAGATTTGAAAGATCTCATCGAGGAACTCACTTGGAACGATCCTTATAATGGTGAAGAAGTAGTATTCCAGTGAATCTCTCCTGAAAAATGCACGAATCATTATTATTTATTTAGGGGACACTACGCTCCGAGTACACGTGGTAATGGTAAAGTGTATAAGGAGGATAGAATTGCAGAATTCTGTAAGGAACAGGAAGTTGAATTGGTTGTACGAGGACATGAAGCAAGTTCAAAACTGATCATTCAATAAATTAATTATTCTTCAGGAGCAACAGTTTGGATTCGAAATCTACCATAGAAAGAGACACATGACAATCTTCTCAGCGGTTGACTATAGGAATGCTGGAGTGAGGGGGAAACTGTATCAATCATTTTTGATATAATGGGAATTTACAGAATGCTGGAGCAGCCTTAATGTACATTCCAAATGGTAAAGGTGGTTTTAGGCTTATCGTCTTTCAATTTGATCCTGTCAAACCTTTGAGCAGTATGCCGGATGATAGAACGTAAGAAATACAATAGCCACTTTATTCATTCAAATGTTTCTTCCAGTGTTGCTGGCAGTTGTATGGCGGTGGGGGCGGCTATGTTTGGCTCGGCCATTTTTCTATCCTTTGCCAACGGTGAGATCTAAATAGAAACTAACGTCACAACCGACTTGTTTCCAATGATACGTTTTTAGGAGAAAATTCGACGGGACTGATTCAACAGGAAAGTAATGAGTACGCCCAGAAGGCCGTGATTGTTTCTCGTGTTGTCAATGGTTTCTCCACTTCTGAAAGCATGAATCCAGGACCATTCGATGAAAAACAACTGATCAAAGAACTCTTTCCATACGGAGACAACGCAGAAGATCTTGATGCGACTGGTGATGTTAATGCCGTAGTCAATATGATGGGAAGTGAATGCATCGGTGACAATGGATGTGCAGTTCACAAGCAGATGTTGGATCAAATTGAAAAAGTGGCACAATCGAACGATGACCCTAAACTCTTTAAAATGATCACACCTGGTTTGGATGTGCTCAATGGAACTGGCATCAATGATATTCAGGCAGCATTAACTAAGATCAAGAAAGACGACTTTGCTTCAATAGTCCCGAATGCAATTACCGCAGCATTAAACAATGATGGTAAAGGAATTCAAATCAAGATTGTCTCGGATGTTGGAATGGCAGTGGAGCGATTAAAACATTCTGAAGAATACATCACCGATTTGCAAGCGTATTCTTCACTTCTTAAAGTCAAGGACCAATTCGAAGCTTATGCTAAGATGCTACAACTGATCTCTTCTCTTATTCCAATCCAACAGTTTAAGATGGATTTAGATGCTGCTCAGGCAAAATATCAGAAGTTGATGTCTGTAGCCACCCCCGAATTCATCAAAAATCTCGAATCTAAACTTGCGAAATTGGCTGATATGGATCCAGAATCAAATCAGAAGAAAGTGGTCACAGCTGGATTCTACAATGGATTCGATGACTTGAAGAATGTTCTTAAAGATAATGAGAATGATTGGTTGAAGGAAGCGTTAAATCCGGGAAAAGATCTTGACAAATTGAAATTGAAACTGAAACCATTGGAAGGTTTAGTTCAGAAGTTGGAGCCATTGAACAAGGTTTGGAAAGAAGTCAACTTCGATTCTGCTCAAAAATCCATCTACGATATGCAATTGTTCGTGAGCAACTTGGATGCCTTCTCCGGAGTATTCACTACACTTTCATCTGTTCAAACGTGTTTTGAGAATGTTAAGACTGGACAAAAATTCGAAATGGATTTGAATGATTGGATAAAAGTTTTCGAATCTGCTTCATCACAACTGTCTCCAGTAAAGTCTTCTATTGATGCGTTCACAACTGAAGAAACCGCAAAACAGCTTGTTGAATTGTACAAAGTTGCGGATGCACATAGAGCTGATATGGATATGTTGAAAAAGAAGTTGAAAGAAATGCAAGGACTGGAACCTATGATTGAAAACCTGAAGAAACTTCATGCACAGTTGGAATCAGCTGTAATTGGCAAGTTGAATGATCCATTTAACGTCATCAAGGATATCGATTCCAAAGTCATTAAACCGTTCATAAGTTGGAGTGGAAAACTCGACTTCTCAAAACTATCGACTTGTCTGAAGAGCCAGAACTTCAAAGATGAGCTTGAGAAAATGAATCCGAAGTTGGAAGCGTTGGATAGCAAGAAGCCTTCTCAACAACAAATGGATCCTGTCAAAAAGTTAAATGACGATCTGAAAAAACTTGGGATGGAAGTGGCGAAAATCACTGTGAGTACACCGAAAAGAGCTCGTCATCGTCGTGCAAATAAGGAATTTTTTATCAAAAATCATAAAATGGCTGCACAGCAAGTTGGAGAAGTCCATGCTGTCGTTCAAAAGTTGATCAAAGTGAAGGCAATGAAATCTGATGTGCAAGAACTGATCAATGGAAAGGCACAGATCGATGCAGTGATTCAGAATGAGTCAGATCCAAATGTGAAGGGAAAGTTGAATAAACTCTGGAACGATAACACTGTGGAGGCGTTGAAAGGGATTTTGAATGTTGCTGAAGATTTGGATGAGGCAATCAAAAAGAGAGAGATCAAAATAATCAATGACCTTGCTCTAACATTCACAGTAGCAGCGAACGTTACAGTTTCCAAAGTTGACATCAAAAAGTTAGCGATTATTTTGGATGGGAAGGTTCAGGACCCCAAGATTTCTGCAAGTTTGAATAATCTGAAGTCATTGGATTTGAAGTTTTCGAAGCATAACGGTGCCAATATTGGAAACGTGATTCATGGAGTTCAACTGTATTTTGATTCGATGTTTGATGTCAAGAGATGCGTAAGTAAAAAAAAATTTAAAGGATTCTCCTAATTCTTCTCAATTTTTCAGAAAGATGGACCATGTAAAACTACTCCAGAATCTGGGATTCCGTGGTAGTAAGTTTTATATTCAATTTTTAAATATTCTTTGGAAGGTTCAAAGTTCTAGACCTTTCCTCATTTTTGGAATACGTGGGATCCCCGGGTTACCATAATTTGTTACAGTATCTATGTCCTTGGATCGTTTGGTGTTCTTTCTTTCATAGGAGGAGGAATCTGGCTCTATCGACGTCACGAAAACAAGAAGAAGAAGAGCAAATCGGGTTCGCAACCCGTTGTCGTTGTTCCGAAACCAAATCCTGCAAATACTACTGGAGATTCAAAAGTTTCTACTGATTCAGCGGCTCCTCAGAATCCAGTGGCTCCAGAGGATTCAACGAAACCTGAGGCAATGGGATGTGAGAAGAAACTTCCAAAAGGTGCGACAACGTTTCCTCTTGGGAACGGTCTACAAGTTGTTTCTTATGAATGTAAGTGCTCAATTGATTCATTGTTTCGTATAAATTCAAATTCAGCTGGAAAAGTGTCTGTGGTGCCTATTGCTTCTCGTGGATTACCTACAGATAAGACGACAATTAAGGAATACAAAAAAATCCGTGAAAAGCAAGGAGAAATTGCCACTAAAAACTTAGAGAGAAAATTGAAGAAGGATAAGGTGCCGATTGAGGTTCCAAAACATTTGGAGAAGGAAAAAGCAAAAATTGAGGAAGCGGCGGCTCTAGCAACCGAAGAATTAGTGAGTCTGCCAAAAGGCAAAAATTATTCCTTAAGAAAACGGGGAGAGAAAAGCTCTCGGCGTTTACAGGAAACGTAGCACAGCCTGTAGCGCTTTCGGCGGTCTACCGGACTGTTTCAAAGGTCCGATCGACCGAAACATTTCGGAAAAATTTTCTCCTGCCCTGCCAGATTTAAGAAAATCAGAGTGATGCTGTTCTAGTTTCTAATTATTGAATTTTTCTTTGCGGTTTACACATATTATTATTCTAATCTGGGCTATGAAAATTCATTCTAGGTCTACTAAAATAGGGAAAATTGAAAATCAAATTTTTCTCAGGATTACAACGAAGATATCAACATTCCTCACGAATATCACAACGAGATCACTGTTGCACCATGGACGAAAGCTGTTGTAAGTGTTATAATTAGAGCAAATTGCTATGATTTCCAATGACTCTTTTTGCAGCTCGAAAAAGAACCGACAGAAGGATGGAAGTTGCCAAGTGATAACATTGATGATATTCCTTTATACGATAGAGCAAAGTGGGAGAGTGGCGATTATTCCCCATATGTTATCCGTTATAACATTGGAAAGCAGTACGAAAAGCTTGCTAAAAAAGACGCCGAAGAGAAATCCAACAAGGGGAATAAAAAACCGAAACAGGCTGCCAAGAAAAAGAAGCCAAAGGACACACTCTCTGCTTCTGAGTCTACAAAAAGTGTGTCTTCCTCGACACTCAAAGCTACGGCATCCAATCCGAAAACTGCTGTACTTCAAGACGATTCAGATAAGGAAATTGATGAGGCGATTGCCGAAATGGATGAGTTATTGAGTCGCCTATGAGTGATCTCCAATCTACTCGTTTTATGTTTTTAGGAATGATAAAAGTATTTGTAGAGTTGTTGATTTTATCAAAGCATCTATCACATATCTGATCATACAAGAAAAAATACTTCGTCAAATCGATTAACATCTTTTCTTTGAATCTCGCTGGTAAATCGATTGGAAATATTTTAGGTGTCCACATTGGGACAGGGGGAAGAGATGTTTGGAAAAGAATACGAAAAAGTAAAAAAAAAACTTTCGAGTGAGAAATTATGAGGGAGAAGGGGGTGAAATGGGGACCGTAAAACGCAAACAAACGAGAAAAGGAAGAAGGGGAATTAGGCGTAATAGTTGAGAGAAGCCTTCTTCTTTGCCTGCACTTCCAGGATGGCATCCATAAAGTCTTCGTGGAGGATCTCGGTGGCGTCACGACGGAGTGCAATCATACCAGCTTCCACACAAACCGCCTTGCACTGGGCTCCATTGAAATCATCGGTACAACCAGCCAGCTCTTCAAAAGTGTCTCTGATGAATATTAAACCAATCTGTCAACTGAAAAAAACATTTGTCTTGATTTTAGCAATTTTGTCCAATGGGGTAGTTAAAAAGTAACTGCGAAGTGATCGAGTTTCTTTTGCTTACTTTTGCCACATCTTATTCTGCAGACACTTCCTACTAATTTCCACTTTTTTAGGGATATTCCTTTTTAGATGACATATTATTGAAGCCATTTGCCTTCTTTGTTTTCGGTCGGATTTCGATGAAGTTTGGTACAGGTCGTTTTCATTTTAGCTATATTATTCTCCGGTTTGCATCGATTGAAAGATCGGTAACAAGACAGGCAGACTGAAATTTCCACGTGAAACAACATTCTGAACTTTTTTCGAAAGGTCAAGCCAAGAAAGTAAAAAAAAACTCAAAATTGAAAAAGACAATCAGTTTGAAATTTGCCAAAATGGAACCAGTCGAAACGGAAGACGTATATTGGAGGCAAGGCAATGGAAGACCGGAATTCTTCGAAGAAACACTTAGTTTGGCAGCTACAATTCAGGAACATATCACTACAAATCATCACGATGTGGTTAGTTCAGAATCTAGAAAAAATAGAATTCCAATCATTTTTGAAACAGAAATGGCCAACCGTGCCAGCACAAACACAAATGATAATTACAAGCATAATGGAGGAAGTGTTGGAAGTATACGGAACAGCTGCGATTGAGGTGGACGGAGACTATGTGGTTCTCTTTGGGGATACTCACGGAGGGTTCGGCTACGTCTTTGTGATGAACAATGAAGTCATGTATGTAGATGATCCGAAAGGTTCATATTTGAGAGATGATGTGAAGTGAGTTTTAGAACTTTGTTATTGGTTAGTTATCTCTGGTGGTTCCCAACTTAGAGCCTGTTTGGCAGAACACTGGTTGAGTTTGAATGCCTATCCCTCACTGAGCTTTGCAGCCCATACCGTGCTTTGCAGCCCGGGCCATACGAGGTTCAATGCAACAAAAAATCTAACCTTATTTAATTGAGAAGCCAATTATTTTTCAAATTTTACAGACTTGTATTCCTTGGAGACGTTGTGGATCGTGGACCGGAAAGTTTGCGTTTGCTCATGCACATTTTCACTCTGAAGATTCTCCGTTGGGATCAGGTCTACATGGTTCGTGGCAACCACGAAGATGTTACAATAAACCGTTATAAATTTGGTGTAAGTCCCTTTTCCCTTTTCTCGAGGAACCTGAAGTATTCAGGTTGAATGCGTTGCTAAATTCGGACTAGAGATTGGACGCTCTGTATGCAAGAATCACAACAGAGTTTTCCGTCGACTTCCGGCGATTGCAAAGATTAACGGAAAAATATATGGGATGCATGGAGGCATTCCAAAACTACAGTTAAATTTTAACTATTTATTGAGGGTAAACAATTATTCAACAAACCTCAATCAGAAAAAAATCCGTGATTTTAGATAAACGCATACAGACTGAATAAAGACTTCAAGAATCTTCTAGAAGAATTGACGTGGAATGATCCGAATCATGGATACAATGACGAGTAAGTCTCTCATAGAAAAAATCAATAATTTATGAAAACATTTCAAGCCCTGACTACAAATTCAACGGTACTCGCAATACTGGAAATGAGTTCACAGATAAAGTCGTCGTTCCGTTTTGTAAAAAGCATAACGTTCAATTGATTGTAAGAGGTCATGAGGTAAGTTCAAAAATTGATTGATTCAAACGGAGATATTCTATTTTTAGGCGCAGCCGTATGGATTCCACATCTTCAAACGAAAACAGCCCCTATTCACTCTCTTCTCCGCACCCGACTATGAGGGTTCCGGAGTAAGTGAATACTGTGTAGACAAGTACTAAACTGCTATGTCTCAACTGCTATGGGGGTGATCGTCTGCGATATTTGTCTCTTCTGCTATGGATCAACTACTATAGCCAATAGCAATTGATAGCAGTTGATCCATAGCAGAAGAGCTAAATATAGTAGTTGATCACACCCATAGCAGGTGAGATATAGCAGTAGAGTATCTACCTACTGTGTATGGTCTTAAAAGTCAGTTTCAATTTTCAGAGTATTGGTGCTATTCTAAAGGTAATCAGACGTCCAGACGGTACAATCGAACTGATTCTGGTTCAATTCGATCCACTGTTGCCCAAAAAACCGATGTCAACAGAGAAAACGTATGAAGATATATATTTTTTCAAAGTTTTGAGACGAAATCCCTTTTTCCAGAGTTGCAGTGGCTGTTGTTGGAGCTGCTGCAGTAGCTGGGATTGTTGCTGGTGTATCATATGCAAAGGGTCAGTATCTGATGGAAATTTCGAGGAATTTTTCTTGTGATATTTTAGGGAAGCTTCAAATGGATCCATCTCAAGCAGTGCGTGAATCCTTTGCCGAGAAGTCCATGATCTTGTCTCGTGTTGTCAATGCAGTCTCGATTTCTGCAAGTACAGGAACTGGTCCTTTTGATGAGAACCAGTTAATCAATGAACTATTTCCATATGGAAATAATACGGATCTCAGAGCTCTTCGAGGAATGAAATCTCTTGAATGGTCAAATGATTATGATGGGATTTCTGAATTGATTGGAAGTGAATGCACTGGTGACAATGGGTGTGGAGTTCATAAGAAGATGTTGGATGAGATTGAAAAGGTTGTGGACTTGAAGGTGGATCCTCAAGATCTCAAAAAGATTGTCAAACCCGCTTCGAATGAGGATGGAGCTGCGATCAAAGCGTCACTTGACACACTTATTGCTGAGAAAAAAGCTGATGCTATTCTGGAAGCTATTGCTATCACAACAGCACCTGCAAGCGAAATAGATGATAAGAATTGGTATATTTCGATTGGCAGAGCTGTCCGATTGGAAAATTCGAAGGAATACGTCAAACAGCTACAAAATTTGTCATCACTTCTCAATATCAAGGATCATTTCGATGCCTATGTGAAGATGTTGGAAGTGATTTCTCCTCTCATTTCAGTCCAGCAGTTCAAAATTGATTTGGATGCTGCTCAGGAGAAATATCAGAAGTTAATGTCTGTAGCTACACCTGATTTCATCAAAAATCTCAATTCCAAAGTTTCAAAACTGGCTGAAATGGATCCTACAATGAATGAAAACAAATTGATCACAGCTGGATTTTACAATGGATTCGAAGATATGAAGAATGTTCTGAAAGATGATGAAAATGCTTGGTTAAAGGAAGTTTTGAACCTGGGAAAAGATCTGAAAGAGTTGAAAGCGAAATTGACATCATTGGAAGGTTTAGTCGAGAAGTTGGAGCCATTGAACAAGGTTTGGAAAGAAGTCAACTTTGACGTTGCACAAAAATCCATCTACGATATGCAATTGTTCGTGAGCAACTTGGATGCCTTCTCTGGAATATCCAATACACTTTCATCGGTCCAAACCTGTCTCAAGGATGTGAAAACCGATCAAAAATTTAAAGTTGATTCGGCTGGTTGGATCAAAACTCTTCAATTAAGCTCTACCCACTTAACTTCGTTGAAATCATCGATTGATGCGTTTGCTTCTGATGAAGCTGCTAAGCAGCTCACTAATCTATCCAATCTCGTGAATGGTTCAAATCTTGAACGGGATAAATTGAAAACGGATGTACAAAAATTGGTTGGCCTTCTACCCGTGAATGAAAATCTCAAGAAGCTTCAAAATGCTTTAAACTCAGTTGATGTCAAAGAAGTAGAGAAATCATTCAGCATTATCAAACAGATCGATTCCACCGTCATTATTCCATTCAACACATGGATAGGCAATCTCGACTTCTCAGCAATATCAACTTGTTTGAAGGGCCAGAATGTGAAAGAAGATCTTGAGAAAATGAATCCAAAATTGCAAGTTTTGATTGGCAATAAGCCTGTTGGAAATCAGTTGGAACCAGTCAGAAAGGTGACGGATTTACTCAAAAAACTCGGGATGGAAGTGGCAAAAATCAAAGTGACACCTCCAAAGAAAGGTCGCCGTCGTCGTCGTGCAAACGAGGAATTAGTTCTGGAGAACCATCAAATTAAAGCACGAGTTCTTGGAAAAATCAACAACGCCGTTCAGAAGTTGATCAAGTTGAAAGCCATGGAAGATGATGTGAATACATTGATAAAAGGAAAAACACAAATTGATGCGGTGATTCAGAAGGAGTCGGATCCAAAAGTGAAGAAAATGCTGGAGAAACTCTGGAACGAAAACACTGTGAAGATGTTGGAAGGAATTCTGGATGCTGCTGATAAACTGGATGAAGAAATAAATAAGAAGAAAGAGATCAAAATGATCAAGGATTTCAGTGATCCATACAACGCTGCTTCGGAAGCTCCAGTCTCAAAAGTTGACATCAAAAAGTTGGCGATGGTGTTAGATGGGAAGATCCAGGATCCAAAGTTGACTGCTAGTATGAACAAGTTGAAATCGCTGGATTTGAAGTTTTCGAAACACGAAAATGTTGTGCAAAACACTGTTGACATCCACAAATACTTCCGTTCTCTGTTTGGTATTGACGATGATTGTGTAAGTTTTTAGTTGCCATTCTGAAAACTTTGTCATGTTCAAAATCTTGATAAAAGTTCTGTCCATTTTCCAAACTAAAAGATTTTTTTTCCAGATTGAAGGTTCCTGTGAAAAAAGCTCTGATAATACGTAAGTCTCCCTTGGTTTATATCATTTTCTATCTTCAAAACTTCTACAGGGCATACATCATCGGAGGAGTCGTTCTTGGGTGTGCTGTACTTGGAGGGATTGCCTCGTTTTTCCTCTACAAGCGTTTCAAAAAAGTTCCTGAAAAGAGTAAAAGTGACTCGAGTGTAGTCACTCCGACACCTTCAACTGAAACTGGTGGTTCAAAAGACGAGGAAAAGAAGAAGGACGGTGAGGAGGATCCGAAAAATAACCAAATCACAAAGAAAGATCGGAAAAAAGAAGACGAAGATCTGTCGAAAAAACTCAAAGAACTCGAAGAACACTCGAAGAAGAAAACGAACAAGAAAACGGTGCCAGTTGATCGACTGGAGGAGAACAAAATGAAGGTCTATCCGATTGGAAATGGCGTCAGTGTTGTTGTGGATAAAGGTTCGTTTTCGTTTTCCAAACCCCCCGTAAGAAATTGATTTTCAGATAAAAAATTCTCAGTGGTGCCTGATACATCTTGCAACCGGGACTGTGCAGCTGATAGCGGTCGTACCAAAACAATGAAGGAGCTTCGGAAGAAGGAGAAGGAAGTGACGGAAAACAAGGATCACGTAGAGGATGAAAAGAAGATCAAAGTTCCTGAACACCTGAAGAATTTCGAAGAGGATATCAAAAAGAAGGCGGCTCAAGTCAAGGAGGACGAGGTTAGAAATATATACTACTTGTTTCTAGAATAGGCTCCAATAATCATTTTTCAGATGTACAACTTGAAGATTTGTGTTCCCAAGGAAACTGGAGGGAAAATCAAGGTTGCACCATGGACTAGAGCAGTGGTAAGTGAATTCAGTCGTTACACATGTGAAGATGTAGATACACTTTGTCGAAAGAACATGAAAACTTAGGCCTAAAATAGCCTATAACGCCAGCAGTTATCAGATATTTCATTCGATTCTTTGAAACATATAACAATTTGAAACGAAACGTATATGTTTCTGCCTTCTCCTTTATATCCCGATCGGGAGCGCTCCGTCTTATATCGCAAGAAGAGAGACTTACCCTTGCGGACATCACGCGCAGCAGTTGGAAATGCAATCCCGTACAAAATCATAAATTTCGAGACTCGCAAAAATTCAAAAAAGCGAGACGGCATAGTTTGCCGAGAATCAGTACTTGCCAGGCGACACTGATATAAATCGATTCGAATAAAAACTCATTCAAACAGTTTTCGCCAAGCAAACGGCACATTGCTGCTGATTTTCCAGATTATACTATAAAATTCGCACGGCAACTTGCCCTTCACTTGCTGAGTTCCGGCGGCAAGCGAAAGGCAAGTTTCCTCTGTGAAAAATTGCGCTTCTTGCCGGAAACTTGCTTTTTCTGCACGGCAATTTGATGAGAATCCCCTATTTGTTTATACTGTTCGACCCGGAACTAGGAGAAATAAACATTAATAATTCTGTAGAAGTATTCAATTTTTGTGCGATTTCTGAACTGACTATAAACTGAATCATCCGAAAGAGTTTTAACATTTCCAGCACAGCAGAAGACGTCCTCCTCCACCGATAGTTCACTCCAACAGACCCGCATTTAGTCAAGAAGCATTGATGAGAGGAGATTACATTCCATATGTTATTCGTCATCCGATTGGGAAGGGTAATGAAAACGTTATAGATCCACGAGCTGATCCGGATCACACTGATCCCACTCAATCAACATTGGATGAGTCGACACGTCAATTGAGAACTGCTTCGTCGACCACTAACGATTTGGTCACTGCAGCATCGAATACGGCAACTGCAGTGCAGCAACTTACTCCTGCTCAGATTGCTCTTAACGAAATGGAAGATTTTATGAAAAAGAAAAATCATTAATGTACTCGTTTGAGTTTTCGAAAATGATAAAAGAATTTTTGAGTTGTTGTTTCCTGATCCATATCACATGTTCATTCAACTCCCGAGTTGCTTGTTATACACATTCCTGTTCATCTGAAAAAAAACATTGCCGAAACGACCACGATTCTTATCCTTGAACGTTGTTGATGTTTCATGATCGTTTATGCACATTGATCGGAAATAAATTAGGTATCCACATTGGGACAGGGGGAAGAGATGTTTGGAAAAGAATACGAAAAAGTAAAAAAAAACTTTCGTGTGAGAAATTGGGAGGGAGAAGAGGGTGAAATGGGGACCGTAAAACACAAACAAACGAGAAAAGGAAGAAGGAAATTAGGCGTAATAGTTGAGAGAAGCCTTCTTCTTTGCCTGCACTTCCAAAATGGCATCCATAAAGTCTTCGTGGAGGATCTCGGTGGCGTCACGACGGAGTGCAATCATACCAGCTTCCACACAAACCGCCTTGCACTGGGCTCCATTGAAATCATCGGTACAACGAGCCAGCTCTTCGAAGTTTACATCCTTACTGAAAGTAGCCAAATAAATGGAGTGAGGTTGATAAAATAAGACTAACTTGACATTCATTTTTCTGGAGTGAATTTGCATGATTCTGGCACGAGCGTCTTCATTCGGATGTGGAAGTTCAATTTTGCGATCAAGACGACCAGAACGAAGGAGAGCGGGGTCGAGAACATCGATACGATTGGTGGCGGCGATAACCTGAAGATACATTTTGTATACTTTGAAAACAATTTTATCTAATACCTTGATTTCATCATTTGGTTGGAATCCATCCAACTGATTGAGAAGTTCCAACATAGTACGCTGAACCTCACGATCTCCAGCCTTCTCCGAATCGAAACGTTTTGTACCTAAATACTCACATTCGAATAACTTTTCATCTTTTTGAGGGCTTACCGATAGCATCCAGCTCGTCAATGAAAATGATAGCTGGAGCCTTCTCCTTGGCAAGGGCGAAAGCGTCGCGAACAAGTTTCGCTCCATCTCCGATGAACATTTGAACGAGTTGTGGACCGGCTAACTTCAGGAACGTCGATTTGGTTTGAGCAGCAACGGCACGGGCCATCATGGTCTTTCCGGTTCCTAAAAAAGATCTTTTTGTTTTATTGTAGTCAATACAACTTAGTTACCTGGTGGTCCATACATAAGAACTCCCTTTGGCGGGTGAATTCCCAAATTCACGAAACGATCCTTGTGGGTCATTGGCAAAACGACAGCTTCGATGAGCTCTTGAATCTGCTTATCACAACCTCCGATATCGGAGTACTGCTCAGTCGGTCGCTCATCGACTTCCATAGCCTTCACACGAGAATCATACTCTGCTGGCAACTTCTCGAGGATCAAATATGAATCCTTGTTGACTCCAACAAGATCACCTGGCTTCAACTCATCTGGATCGACGAGTCCGACGACTGGGAGGAAGTATGTGGCACGAGTGGACGTCTTGATCACTGCGCATTTCGTTTTTTGAGCATCGAGATCGATGTTGGCTCCTTCCTCTTCGAGATTATCTTCGAGATCCAAAAGTTCCACAACATTCGATACAAGATATGGAAGTGTCTTGTTAACCTTGATCCGTTCAGTGTTCTCCTTGATTCTCTCTTTGAGTGTTGTCGCTGAATGATTGATTCGTTGGACCTCACTTCTCATGATGCGAATCTCGTTATCCAACAAATGAGTTCGGCTTTTCAAGTCCTCTGTTGACATTCTCAAAATTTCCTCGTCGATGGCCTCCTCGACTTCCATTGCGTCTGGAGCCTTTCCGTCATTGTTTGGTGGTGGAGTTTGAGACATTTCTTTGAGATTCTTGGTTTCTCTGAAAATAAATTTAAATGTAAAAATAAAAAACGATTGACGGAAAAGAGATTCGGAATGAAAATGTAACAATAGAGCTAGAAATTTCGAAGCTGTGCAAGTTTTCGTTCAAATGAACAAAATCGATACTTCGAGAAATTGGATTCAAAATCTAATAATATGAGATAAAATCACTAAATCTTCAAGAGAAATGCATGACTTTTGCAGTGAAAACGGCGACTCTCGTAGAAAAAAGAAAAGTGCAGACATGGATTGATTTTGAGGATAAAAACTAGGTTTTATGCGCTAACCCAGTATTTAACTGTACAAACTATCGATTCTCCATAAAAATTGACATCAAAAACTGATAAAACGCTGCAGATTTGATGGAAATCGTCAGAAAAACAGCGAGCTTCAGACGTTTGAAAACGATGATATGTGCAATTGCGCGTGGCGGTGTGCCACACTCTCGGCATTTAACCTGACGACAATCAACTCTTCAGTGCATTTCGCGCTCATTTTTTGATAAAAACCAATGCTAAGTTGATCAAATTACAGAAAAATGCTTCAAAAATTAATTTTACGACGATGCTTCTCCACAAAACCGTCAACAATGCGCGCGTGGGTCTCGGAGAATGGCGCAGGAGTAGAGTTAAAAGAAGTGGCGGTTCCAGTGATCAACAAACCAGGACAAGTGCTTCTGAAAGTTAAAGTGAGGGATAAATGAAATTAAAAAAAAAAAACAAAAATTGAACTAATTAGGCAGCTTCTGTAAACCCAATCGATGTTGATATGTCACAAGGGTACGGTAGAGAGTTCCTGGGAACATGGAAGAAATTCGCAGCCTGTGATCCACAAGCATCCAGATTCCCTCTGATTCCTGGAAGAGATTGTACAGCAGTAGTAGAAGCTGTTGGAGGAGATGTACACAATTTGGCACCAGGAGACGAAGTGATGGCAGTTGTTCCCGTCATTCAACCAGGAACGCATGCAGAATTCGTTGTCACTGATTCAAAACTCTGCTCCAAAAAACCAGAAAATCTAAACTTTGAGCAAGCGGCTGCTCTTCCATACGTTGCTTCAACAGCATACTCGGCATTCTCAGTAGCCAGAGTAAATCAGAGAAATGCAAAACATCAAAGAGTACTAATTCATGGAGGTTCTGGAGGTGTTGGAAGCATGGCGATTCAGTTATTAAAGGCTTGGGGATGTGAGAAAATTGTGACAACTTGTGGAAAAGATAGGTTTGTGTGTTTCTTTTTTTTAGAATCTTCACCGCAAAATTGGAATTTCAGTTTCGATTTAGTCACAAAACTCGGTGCCATTCCAATTGACTATGCATCAGAAACAGCAACTCAACAGTTGATTGAGCACGCGCCATTTGAAGTTATTCTCGACACAGTGGATTCTCCATTAGCTAAATGGAGTGATAATGTATGATCATCGTATATAAGAATCAATTTCACAAATTCTTTATAATTCAGGTAATGGGAGTGTGGCGGAACTGTGTACACGTGTCGATAGTGTCTCCATTGATGCGGGAGATGGATAAGAATGGAGTTCCATTAGGTCTTGCCACTACGGCAATCAAGCATTTTGAGAGAGCGTTTCAGGTAATCAATTAGTAATTGCTCGTACAAAAGGACAAATCGGTTTTCAAAAAGTCCTGCAAGCTGCTAGGAGAAACGACAGTTTGCCGCAGCAGCAACCGTTCTCGATAGCCGAATGCTAATCAACTTGTAGAGTTTTAGCAAGTAATCAGCAAGTTGCCAAGCAAATTTAACTGCATGTAGCTTTTACAAGTCGAAACACACCGAACCGAAAACCATCTGCTATGGCAAATAGCAAGTTTTGTTGCGACAAATTGTTGTTTTTGCTGGCAAACTGCTAAAAAAGACGGCAACTTGCTTTAGAAAACAACAAGCCGCTCAAAAAACTGCAGCTTGCCGCAACAACAACTTGCAGTTTGCTTGTTGAGTGCTGAGCAACTTGCAGGAATTTAGCAAGTAATCAACAAGTTGCTGCTGCGACAAAGTTCTGTTTTCCTAGGCAACTTGCCGGATTTTCTAGCTAAATTCACGGTCTAGACTGCCAATTTTATCTGCAACTCACAGCTGAAAAGCGGCTAGCATACCAAAAACTCCTCAGAAATTGTTTGAAGTTTCGAATGTTTTTACTTCAGAGTCATCTCCGAGGCCGCTGGTTCTCCTATGCATTCTTCATGCCAAACTCTGATTTGATGGCTCAACTCTCTCGATTCGCAGAAGACAAAAAAATCGTACCAATTGTGGAACAAGTGATGCGATTTGAGGAACTCGAAAAGGCCTACGAAAAGGTTTCGCAGCTGAATGGCCGCGGAAAAACTATAATTAAATTCGATTAGGTCTTGCTTTTCATTGCCACAATTTACCTATTCCGGTTACAGTAGTTTGTATATTTATGTTCATAATTTTAGTAATAATTTAGTAAACAGTTTTCAAAAAAACATCAATCTTCATTATTATCCATGTACTCATAAAATGATGATTCAAGCGGCTCCAGGACCGAAATCCTCATAACCATCATCCATTTTGGCTGGGTTCTTATCCGGAATCACTTCAATATTACTGATAGTTTCAGTTGCCACTTTCTTCACCTCCTCTTTAGTCGGATCATCTTGAGTACGATCAAGTTTCTTCTCAGCCTCCGATGATTTCTTCTTCACTTCCACTTTCTTCTTTTCTTCCTTCTTTTTATTCTTATCATTATCGGTTGTTGGCTCTCGATCAACCACCATAACACTTCTTTGATTTGTGAGTCCTCTTCTTGAGTTCTGGCTCACTTCCTTCTTCTCTTTCGTCTCTTTTGCTTGTTTCGTACTCGAAGCGTTCTTTGAGGCTTGAGTACTCGGACGAGATGTCGACTTCTGACGATCGGTGCTCTTCTTTCTGGCTCGCTGACTAGGCGTTGCTCTCTTCGACGCTTTTGGTTTGTCCATTCTTTTGATCCTAAAACTATTGAATGAGAAAAGGAATTTTAAGAGAGAAACTCACTTGTCAGCAAATCAGCTCAACAAATTTTGCGGTAATGGAATGTTCGATTGGTGGGAAATCAAATAAATTGATGAGGTAAAATAGTTGTTGCCAAGGAAATAAAGGTTTCGGGGGCAGGTTAATGGGCCGAAAAACAAGAGCAAGTTCACGTTTCAAATGGGGAATAATCGTGAACTCCTCAGAGAGATTTTTTCTCAAGGGAATTTCGAAACTTTCTTAAAGTTGTTGGTCTAAAAGTAGTTGTTCTTGTGAGTGGATTATCAAATGGTAGATACTCTACTGCTCTATCTCAACTGCTATGGTTGTGATAAACTGCTACAGCTATTGTCTCAACTGCTATATTTGGCTCTTCTTCTATGGATCAACTGATATTTTCGCCACGTTTTATGTCTCAACAGCTATGGCTATTGTCTCAATTGCTATAGCAGTTGATCCATAGCAGAAGAGCCAAATATAGCAGTTGAGGCAATAGCAGCTGATCTCCCCCCCCCCCCCATAGCAGTTGAATATTGGAGGAATTGGAGGAATTTTCCCAAAGTAATTCTGAAATTTTCTGATGTTGATGTGCTAAAAGTGGTTGCTCTTGTCAGTGGATTATCGAGTTATTAGCCGTCACTGAAGCCTGAGAGCTCTATTGTTGGAGTTGCAATTTCAAATGAACTTTTACAGACTCTCTGGCTTCAGTGAAGGCTAGAACTTCAAAAACCCACTCGCTTTTTTTTTTGAAAAATCCACACGTGGAAGAAAAAATCTGAAAAAGTTCAAAAAGCAAACCAAAGAATATTTTCTTCGTGACCAACTAATTCCCCACCAATGCTCCCAATTCTACAAAAAAGTGTAAATCTTTGATTATTTTTGATTTCCGTTCTCCTCTTTCTCTTCAAAAACAATAAACCAGAGGGCAGAATTATGTTCGACAAAGATATTCACACTGAACCCTGGTATCATGGACTACTTCCTCGCGAAGATATTAGAGTAAGTGCTCCAAATGACCTTAGGATTCAACAAAAGATTTCCAGGTAATGCTTCGAAAAAACGGTGATTTTCTTATTCGAAGTACAGAGCCAAAACAAGGAGAAGCACGTCAATATGTGTTGTCGGCAATGCAAAATGAAGAACAGGAAGATGCGGGGGTACGTAGAAACTTATTCAAAAATCATTCGAAATACTGTAATTTCAGGTTAAACACTACGTGATGCGTGTCAATGCGAATAATCAGATATTTCTGGAAACGAAGGGTTTTGAGACGATAACTTCACTTGTTAATTACTACATGACTTCCAAAGAACCTATCAAAAAGATGACCACTTTGAAGACTCCAATTGTAAAACAAGACTGGGAAGTGGAACATTCACAGGTTGAATTGACTAAAAAACTGGGAGAAGGTGCATTTGGAGAGGTGTGGAAGGGAAAAATCAAAATGAAAAATGGAAAAGTGGAGGACTGTGCCATCAAAACAGCAAAGTTGGAATCACTGAACAAAGAGCAAATTAAAGAGATTATGCGTGAAGCTAGGCTTATGAGGAACTTAGATGTTAGTGTATCTCTCAGAAATATCATCTACTTTTTCTGTTTTCAGCATCCCAACGTTGTAAAGTTCTTTGGAGTTGGTGCAGGACAAGAACCTCTTTATGTCATCATGGAATTGGTGAGCAGTTAGTTAAGAGTGAAAACTCACCCTGAAATAATTACAGGCAGATTGTGGTGCCCTCGACTCTTATCTTCAGAAGAATCCTAATCTTCCACCTCAAAAGAAGATGGAAATGATCTATCAAGCTGCGTGTGGAATAGCTTATATGCATGAGAAGAAGCTGCTCCATCGAGATATCGCCGCCAGAAACTGTCTCTATGGAGGTGGTCAGGTCAAGATCGCAGACTTCGGATTGTCTCGAGAAGGAGTTCTTTATGTGATGGATATGACGAAGAAGGTTCCGATTCGATGGTTGGCACCAGAAACACTGAAAACTGGCACTTATACTCCAAAAACTGATGTATTTGCATTTGGAATCATGGCTTGGGAGATAACTGAGAATGGAAAAGAACCGTATCCAGATATGAAAGTTGCTGAAGTGGTCATGTTCGTTAGAGGCGGTAATCGAATGCGTTTTGATCCAGTTTTCGTCGAACAGCGTTTTGGAGATTATGTGACTGTGAGAATACATCTGAATCAATTCTCAAAAAATCTGGAAGTTTTCAGAAGAATTGCTGGGCTGAAAATCCAGATGAGCGGGTTACAATGTCCGATATTGTCCATTATCTTCAATCATCGTTCAGAATGAAACCAGTGATCCAGGCGTGTCCTTTCAAGGAGGTTGAGATGAAAACGATGAAGGCGATTTCGACGAAACGAAAGGAGAAGAAGGATAAGAAGAAGGAAAAGAAGGAGAAGAATACTCTCACGAAGACGGAAGAGCATGATAAGGCATGAACACTTGATTCTTTGAGAATTTTCATGGAAATGAACTGATTTTGAATTTTCAAATTTTTTTTTTGTGTTTTCCTTTCAGTGTAGCTGCTCAAATCAAATTTTGGAGAGCAGAAACTTTTCTCCCCGTATGGATCTGGAATTTTCTTCAAATAGAATGTCTAGCGTTCACTGAAGGTGGAGAACCTGGAAATCTTCATCTGAAATCGAGATAACAGATTCCTAGATGAAAAATTACAGAATCTCACGCTCCAACAAATGCTAAAAACTTGAGAATCCACTCACAAGAACATCTGCTTTTCAAAAACAAATATATAGAAAATTAAGAAAATTGAAATCATTCAAGGTTAAAGTCAGGTGGACGGAAAGGTTTGGAGAAAAAATAATAATTCGAATTGAACCGCAGACTTCAGGCAGGTCTCAAAAAATAAAAATAAAAAGTGAAGTAGAGTTGCTATAAGTAATTCACCGTCCTGGCAATAGAAATGTTGCTCTGCAACAGACAAAAGCCTTCTCATTTTCTTCTATTGGTACAAGAATAAGATATTTCTGTGATGAGACAAAGTAACGACCAGGAGAAAGGAACGACTGCACACTCCACACCCCCACAAACTCTCTCGAACAGAAACCCCTATGGAACCATTTGAGCTTGTAGACAGCGACTTTATTCTGGTATTTCAAAAAAAAAAAAACGTTTTATAAGAGCATAAAAAATTATTAGTTACAGTTCTAATCAAATAGAATCTCGAAGCACCATAATCATCATAAAGAAGCCGGATAGGTGTTTCTCTTGTATCAAAACAAATAATTGAAATTCGAGAAAAAAAACAACGGTTCAAGAAAAAATAATTCATAATTAATTTCACTGCGTTGGTATTCTCAATGTCGCTTTACCGTGCACAAAGAACACTCCATATCCCTGGATCTCATTATCCAATTGTTTCAATATCTTCGAAATCCCTTTTTGGTTTTCTCCATCTACTGATTGTAATTCCATTTCCAGCTGTTTCTTTTCTATCAAAAAGTAGATAACTCCTTTTTTCTTTCTGATTGTCTCATCAAATTGCACTCCACATCCAGATTTGAATTCTCCTGGACCCCATGCCGACAACTGTAAGATGTTTCCGTGGTTGGAGAAAAAAAGTAAAGTTTTCTCGCGTGTTTCCGAAGGTTTTACCATACTGAAAACGTTGAAAAAAATGGAAGTTGATTATAATTTCAAACTTACGTAAAATATACTGTTCGATGGTCAATATGCAGAATGGTTAATCCATCAAGCATCTCAGCCAGATCGAATACCTCAACTGTTGTTATTCTCATCCAGCAAAACATATCAATCTTACTGTTCACCCAATAATGAATGAATTCTTTTATCTCTGTTTTAGTCAAGTTGTTTCTTTTTAAAACTACTCCGTAACAGTTATTCATCCCTAAGAGATCTTCAATTTTCACCCAACGAGCATCTTCATATTCGTTGAATCTGAATTTGAATGCCTGCAAAATATCGTTCCTAATCTTCCAACCTTATTTGAAAACCTACATTTTTATGTCTGAAGTCTGTTGGAAACTCTTTGACATTACAAAAAAACCACCTGTCATGAGAAGCCATATCCATTATCGCATTCAACTCTTCAGAATCTATTGTTTCACCGTTGAGAACACATTCATCCCAGTTTTGCATTGTCGGATCGCTAAGAACTTCTTTGACAGTTGTTACTTTTTTGTAATCTTGTGAGAAAATCAGAGTTAATGGTTGTTTGAATTTAAATATGCTATCCATTCTATTATACACTCTTGCCGTGCTCTTCACAATACTGTTACTTGATTGGTGGTTACTGTAAGATTAATATAATACGCGCTGTTCGACTAATTGTGGTCATATTATGACCACAACTAGTCGAACAGCGCGGTCTCACCTTCTCGTCAATTCCTTTTCCTTCCACATTCTCCCGGTAGGAAATAAAATTACCTGGCCCCATAATTTGATTTTCGGAGTTGACGATAAATGTATCTCTGCAAACAATGTTCTTATATTAGCCATTCGAACTGTTCCGGCAGCTCTTTTTGATGCCAGAGCTAGGATTATACTGAAAACTTCAAATTTTAGAAGGTGGAATTCAATTTTATATTACCAATCCCTACGGTCCATTGATCGTATCACTTCATTCTTTGCAAGTAACGGTAGACGAAGGAAGGGAAAAGGCATTTCAGTTTGAAGTTTTTGTTTGGAGACGGGAGGTTAGGACACTAGAATTGAGGTGAGATTGGGGCTGAAGATTGGAGAAAAGAGAAGGAAAGAGCGAACAGAGCGATGGATGAATTGACTTATGCAGAAGTCGAATAAAAGGGTAAGCGTATGGTTGAACACCTGCTTTCTTCTCTTCTCTCTCTCTCTCTTTAGCTTTCCCCTAATCCCTATTGCAGGAATACATTTGCCATCAGTCTTTCCATTAACCACTTAGTACATGAATAAGAGAATGCGAAGGGAAGGTGAATTGTCTTGTGCAGTAACCTCACTTTATCTTTAGCAGACGACACGCCAGAGAAAGGGTCCGTGTATGGACTAACACATCATTTCTCCTCTTCCCTAATTCTCTCGCTCTCCCTTCTAATTCTTTGCCTCATAGCACGGTTTCGATTGACCTCTTCATTGTCCATCGAACATAACAAAATGGATTTCGATTATTCGGAAACCATTTTTGGTATTTTCGAAGCACTCCGAATAATCCATGACTTTCTGAAACGGAAATATCAAGCTGAACTGACGTTTCCATTCCTCCGGCTACCATTACTTGTAAAAAATGAAGTGATACGATCAATGCGCCATAAGGATTGGTAAGATAAAATATACATTTTATCATTCAAAATTTGAAATTTTCAGTATAAACTTAGCTCTTTCGTCAAAAAGAGCTGCAGGAACAGTACGAATGGTCAGAATTAAAACATCCTACGCAGTAATTGATATATCACCGAAACCAACGATAGTATTGTTTCCTAACAAATGGAAAAACTTTAAGGAAGCAGAAGTGATAAAGTCTAAGGAGATGGAAAAATGGTAAGATCTAGGATTGATTCGGATAAATCGTTTCCAAAATGCATTGCTCAAACTATGATGAATTCATTTTCAATGCATATTCATTTTATTCCGGTTTGCTAAATAATGTAATAAATATATATGAATCTTACAGGACGGACAAATCAAGCAACAAAATTGTAAGCAACACAGCAAAAGCATACAATCGAGTGAAGGATATATTCCGATTTGAAGAAGAATTCACTTTGTTATTCTCACCAGATTACAAAAAAGTGACAACTATGAAAGAAGTACTCAATGATCCGGTGATGCAAAACTGGGAATATTGTACTTTCAACGGTGAAACAATAGAATTAGAAGAATTGAACATGATAATGGATATGGCCTCTCCTACCAGGTCGTTTGCTTCTAATGTCAAAGAATTTCCAATCGACTTCAGACATGAAAATGTAGGTTTTCAACTTAGTTTCGAAAATCTTAGTTGATATTTGCAGGCATTCAAGTTCAAAGATAACGATTATGAAGATGCTCGTTGGGTGA
>GL380256.1:21818-42622 GCA_000143925.2 Caenorhabditis brenneri | reverse complement strand
TCGTCGATTTTGAGTTCAAGGTTTCCTCTACCTAATTGAAGTTCCAAAATTGCTCATATTTCCAGTGTCGAGCATCAGACCACGACAAGTACCGTTCCATTTTTGTTCCAGTTAAAGTGATTGGATATTATGAATTGCCTATTGAAGACGAACCTCGCTCTCACGACCAAGGAAATCGGTATTTCGAGCAAAGACGGATTTCTACTGACCAAGAGCATAGCTGTCAAAAAATACTCGGATTCGTATGCTCACAAATTCAAAGAAATGGTGTCCAATATCTATGGGCTAGAAATCTTGATCATGATGCTGTTCTGGAGCAACGCTTTTGGTAAGAACTGCTATTGCTAACAAAACATTCACGGTCGATTCAGCCCGAGAGATCGAGAGATTTGTAGCCGATGGGTAGAAGCCTATGTGGATCCCTACAACAATCGTGTTGTTGATATGGTGCGAATCATAGACGATTTGTACGAAACGCGGCTCGAACGTGGCGTACCAGAAGTAAGCTTTTGAAATTCTTTGGACGCTTTGAGAATTTCGTTGTTAACTGAAAAAAACCTTTCAGATTCGAGTTACAGTGCATTTCAGCCGATTCCATCAGGATCAGGAAGGAAACTATAGCCTGTATGAAGCCGCCGATTTCGGTCTTATCTGTGATACAGAAAAAGTAATTAAAAAAATCGTTGTTAATAGAGAGTACAATGTGTGGATTGTGCGCCAAAAAACGGATATCCCGAGGTGTCGCTGGAAAATTTCTCCGTTTCAACAACATTATGAAACTGTAAGTTGAAGATACCCACTGGAGAAAGCAAGGGTATGAAAAATGGCCCATTTGAGTTTTCATGTAGCAGTAGATATGCAGCTACTCTCACAGTATCTTTGTTCCAAAGTATACAAAAACTGTTTGAGCATAATAATTGATGCTAAATGTCTGTTTTGTTTTCCGCAGTGAAAAATTTTTATTCAGGAGGAGGACCGCATGCCACGAAATTCGAATCGTCCCGATTCAAGATCTTCGAATAATTTACCACAATCTTCTAATTCGGAATTCGTTGAACGTAATATCAATAATGACGATTATGAGGCTCATGGTCATCGGAGAAGCTTTTTCGATTCTCAGAGAACACGTGACGCAGATGAAGTTTCCCGTGCACCTACAACCGATTCAGAAGATGAAGAAGCCGATCTCCCAACAATTCCAAGAGACGAGAGCCCTCGCAATTCTAATCACATACCGTCCAACTCTGATGAAGTCGCTCCTGCTCGCCGGAGACAAAGAGCTCCCACAACTGACAGCTCAGATGAGTCTATTGCCAGCACTTTTGAAAGGAATGGAACTATGAACGGTCATAGATCAAATGAAGTACATCAGAATGGGCACAGAGAGAATCAACGAGTAATATAAGTAAATTATTCAGTAGAGCAACCAATCGATTTCAGAGTGGACCACAACTATCCAGGCCAATTATAAAGGGATTAGAAACTCCTTCTCGGAGTGAACGCAATTCTTTGAATAGCAGCTACGGAACCCCAATGATGGATTTCCCGCAAAACGAACCATCGTCTTCATCAGCTCCTCCGAAATCTCACCAACGTTTAGAAGAACTAATCGCTTCCAAAGATTATGTGTGTTCTGATCTACTTCGCCAAAAACTCATTCAAATTAATTTTCAGAAGATCGATAAAATCACAGCTCTTGTCAAGTTTTTTACTAGTCATGAAACAGTATTCAATGCGATGAATGCAGTCGATCCTGTTAAACGCCAAGAGCTTATGCAAGCTTTGTTAAAATAGATAGTTCATTATTAGTATGAAAAACGACCAATTCCTAATCTAAATTTTTTGATCATGTATTCAAATATTATATTTCTACTATCTAGTCATGCGACCCATAGCCATTTATTTCTTCTTTTTCCCGGTTAACCGGTTAACATATCTGACTCTTGTAAGCATTTTTTTTCCATAACTCTTGCCAAGGAAGTGATTACATAAATCGTATTTCAAATCACAGTTTTTAGTTAAAAAAAATATCGTAATTTTCGATTTTTGTACTTTTTAGATGCCCTATTCTTGATAGTTTTGAGGGTTTTAAAGTAAAAACTCTTGTTCCTCTTCAGATCATAACTAACCTCCTAATCATCAATGGCCGGAAACAATTTTCGTTTTATCGAAGCTCTGGTTGTAACTTTTTCTGATAGTTCCGAAGCGTATTATGCATACTCTCCGGAATATTCTAACGACATTATAATTGATTCTTGCTATTGGTAAGACGTGAACCTTTCGGATACAAAAGAAAACAATCGTTACAGTCCAAACGATGTCGAACTTGTCGGCAAGTGGATAGAAATTGGGGTCGATACAAGGGGCCGTGCGCGACAAAAGGTCAGTATTATAGAAGACAAGTTTCCAACAAGGACCATGAAGAAGCATGTTGAGGTAATTTCTCAGTTTGAAATTTATCCAATACCGTCGTTTACAGGTCAAAGTAGAAGTTGAACATGATGGCCGTACCAATGATAACATAGAAATGTTCAGAAATGATTATTTTGGATACATTTGTGATCCAAACAGTTTGTTGTATGATATCAGAAGTGGAGTTAAATATCGTATTTGGATAACTAGGTTCAAGCTTAACGGACTGAATTGTCGATTTAGAGTATCAACGGAACAAGATAGTATTGATCCTTATTTCATGAATCCCACGGTATAATATTCCGAGGATACATTTTTAAACTATATAATTTAAAGGGTTCATCACTAACACCTTCGGTGCCATATTCTGAAGGTCTCGAGACAGTTATTGGTATAGTGACCACCCACTCCAAAAAGGGAAACTTCTGGCTTGTTTGGTCCTCATCGAGACCCAGGGTTACTATTGGTTTGGAATACGATTTTTGGTGAGCTCATCCACTATTCTGAGAAAAATCGTAATATCTTCCAGTCCATCTAATGTCGATATGCTCGGGAAATGGGCCGAAATGAGAGTGGACGACAAGAACTCGGTACGCGAACCAATCAGGATTGTTCCCCCTTACTTCGAAACACGCGCGATCGCCGGATTAGCTGAAGTACGAGAACGAAATCAACAAGACAGTAGAATTGAAAAATTTACAGTTTCGCATCGATTTCAAACACACAAAGCGATATCAACAGGAGTTTGAAATGTTCGAACATCATTATTTTGGAGCCATCAGTGATCATTTCTTAATAATGGGTCACGCTGAGAATGGTGCTTGGTACAATGGCTGGATTGTTTATAGTAATCATCTTGGAGCGCAGACTTGTTGGAGACTGGCTATAAAGCAGCAAATTCAAGGACCGCTTGTTTGTTGTTTTCTTTTAAAGAAACAATTTCGATTTGATTTCTTTACAGAAGCAGCGTCACGAACGTGGTAGAAATAGTTCACCTGATATCAAAAATGAATACAATATGGATGAGTCATCACCTCGTAGTAGTCGGCACCGATCTCGCTCCAATGATGCGAGGACTAGGAACAATTCATTTGAAAGGCACAGCAGTATTCGTTTCAATGATTCATCGTCACCTAATAGAATCAACAAGTATGATGAAGGCTCCTCCTATGCTCACACCAATTCGAGTTATAATGAAATGAGAAGAAGTGATGTACAATCAAGCGAATATTCGGGATCTAGAATGAATGCCTTTCCCCATAATAATCACAGACGTCGTTCTCATTCCGCAGAGAGAAACATTTCCCATCATTCAACAGACAATGGTTATCTTCAAGATGGTAAGTGTTGTTGCGTGTTTTCAGAATACTAAAAAAGAAGGACCAAGACCTAATAAACTTACTTCAAGTTTTCGAAAAGAAAAACAGATTAAGGTAACCGATACAAAAAATAGCCACAGCTGTCTGAATATATAAACGTTGTTTATTTAAATTTAGCATTGAGATAGTAGTTTTAGTTTTACTCAGGGGGTTGAAACAATGGGCAAACAAATAATTCGGTTAAGTCGGAAAAAGACTAGAAAAAATTCCCGAGAAAAGGCAGTGCGCGGAAGGCAGAGACGCAGAGACAGTTTCTCTGCGTCTCTAACCGATGTCTTTTCTTCTCGGCCTTTCGTGTACTGCCTCTTCTCGGTTTTTTCAAAACTCCCTGTTTCACGCGGAGAACGGAGGTGAGGCCGAGCGCCGCAACCTTAGTTTGAAACACTGCAGTGCACTGTTCATCGCTTGGATGATTGAATTTTTTAATCGGTTTCTCCGGGCCGACCCGGGAATCCACAACAATGAAAATTACAAATTACAAAAGTACAGTACGCAGCCAAAATTTTTCAAAGGCGCATGGGATTGGTCCCGTGAAAAAAAAAGTGCTCCTCACGGCGGTACTCGCTAATAGAACTTTTCAAAATAGAACTGCGACAAAATGGAACTTGCTACTTATAGAACTGGGCGAAATAGAACTGTGACAAAATAGAACTGTGACACAATAGAACTGGCTGTCTCATTAGAGCATCCCTGCAGCCGCATTCAAATTTCACATAAGTTTTTGCCCACTTAAGCCGCTTTTACATGCTTAATACGAATTTTAAAAATTATTTTCTTTACGCATCGAACTTCTAGAATTTTTTAACCACTGATTTTGATAAATATTTTTGCCAATTTTCCTTATTAGGCTTAAATGCAATCGTGCTCTAATGAGGCGAACAGTTCTATTATGTCACAGTTCTATTCCGCTCAGTTCTATTTTGTAGCAGTTCTATTTCGCACAGTTCTATTAGTAGCAAGTTCCATTTTGTCACAGTTCTATTTTGAAAAGTTCTATTACCGAGTACCGCCTCTATACAGGTTAAGAGACTGTCAAAATGTGACTCTGGGAAGAAATAACTTCACTAAGACCGAGATTAAAGAATTCATTAGTTATTGGGTGAACAGTGACATTGATATGTTTTGGTGGATGAAAATTGGAAAAGCTGAGACATTCGATCTGAATCAGATACTTGATGGATTGACCCTTCTGCACCTCGAACATCGGAGAACATGTATTACGTGAGTTGGAAACTACCATCATCTTTAGTTTTTTTATCAAATGATTGCAGAATGGCACCTGCTTCGAAAACACGCGAGAAACGATTGCTTTTCTTTTCCGAAACCGAAATGACCTTAATAATGTCTGCATGGGCTCCAGGAGAATTCAAATCTGGAAGAAGTGAAGAATTCGATATGGCAATCAGCAAGAAAGAAGGAGCTATGGAATTGTTAGTTGAGAAGAAGCAGCTGGAAATGAAATTAGAATCAGCTGACAAAGAAAACAAACAAAGAATCTCGGAGAGATTGAAACAATTAGATGAAGAAATCGAAGATTATGGAGTTTTCTTTGTTAACGGAAAGGCAACATTCCAAGTACCGACGCAGTAAAAAACTGCATCTAACATTTTTTCCTTGATTTTTTGTTCTTTTTAAAGTTTCAATGTCCATTTTTTTGCTACGAGAGCATCGTCTGTCTAAGTTTACTTTTCGAATTTCCGTAAATACTGTTATTGAAGCCCATGAGCTTCTATTTCTCGAAGGGTTCTTCAGGGTGGGCCTTAATTACAGGTGGGCTTCTATTACAGTACTTAAGAAACGTGTTTTTTACGGGTCTCATTTACTGTGACATGTATTGAAGTTTAGGATTATTGTGGTGCCCCGAAATTCTGTTATGATTCTGATTGTTGTAGCTGCTATTTCTTGTTTTTGTTACAATTCTAAATAAATACTTGCTTTTTTGAAACATCAGATAACACTTCGCTATCTACAAATTCAAAAAATTTCATGGGGGTTCTGTTCATGATATAATGTCTTATGAGTAGTCGGTGCAGACGATTACCTCATTCTGGTACCAATGAATGAGAGAGTGCAAACTGAAGGCGAACTCTCTTGTGGAGTGACCTCATATTATCATTAGCAGATGACACACCAGAGAAATGGTCCGTCTATGTGTGGTCGAACACATTTTTTCTTCTCTTCTCCTATCTCTCTTTCTCTCCTAATTATTTGCCTCATAGCACGGTTTCGATTGACCTCTTCATTGCCCATCGAACAAAACAAAATGGATTTTGATTATTCGAAAACCATTCTTGATATTTTCGAAAGCACTCAAAATAATCCGTAATTTTTTAAGACTGGAATTTCAGAAAAACAAAACTTGTGAAATGACGTTTCCATTCCTCCGACTGCCGTTCATTGTGAGGAATGAAGTGATTCGATCATTGGACCATAAGGATTGGTAATATAAAAAAGTATTTCATCATTCAAAAATTGAAATTTTCAGTATAAACTTATCTTTGTCATCAGAAAGAGCTGCAGGAACAGTACGAATGGCCAGAATTAAAACATCGTTCGCAGTAATTGAATTATCTCCTCTTGCTCATATCTTATTATGGCCATCGGAGGAATTATTGTTTCCTAACAACGAATGGCAAAAATTCAAAGAAACAGGAGTGATGAAATCGGAGGAGTCGGAAAAATGGTGAGATCTATCACTGATTCAAACAATCGTTTTCAAAATTCATTGCTCAAACTATAAAGAATTTATTTTCAGTGCATTTTATTCCCTTCATTCCGTTTGCTAAAAATGTTTTAAATATATATGAATCTTACGGGTAAGGTTCTCAGAACCGGCGTTTCCCGGCGACAACTGCAAATTTGAAATTTTGAATTTGCATCACACGTCGGAAATGGGAACCGGTGTTTGTCGCCGAGACCATTCTATGAGCGGCGTCAAACACCGGTTTTTTCTAAGTTAGTGATATTATTCATTATAATGCACGCCGGTGTAATAAAGAAACCGGCGTTCAATGACATTGGGCGTCAAAATGGCAAGCCTTTCTTTACTTGCAACGGCGGCAATTAACAATCTTACTTACAGGACGGACAAATCGAGCAACAATATTGTAAAGAAAACAGCAAGAGTATATAATGGTGTAAAGGATATAATTCGATTTGAAGAACAATTCACTTTGTTGTTCTCATCGGATTACAGAAAAGTAACAACTGTAAAGGAAGTACTCAGTGATCCGACAATGAAAAACTGGGGAGACTGTTATTTTGACGGTGAAACAATAGAATTAGAAGAATTGAATATGTTCATGGATATGGCTTCTCCTGCAAGATCATTTACGTCCAAAGTCAAGGAACTTCCAATTGATTTCAGGCATGAAAATGTAAGTTTTGAACTAAGGTTGAATGAGAAGGGACTTTATTTGCAGGCATTCAAGTTCAGAAGTTGTGAATATAAAGATGCTCGTTGGGTGAAGATTGAAGATCTCTACGAGTTGAAGAACGTTCATCAGGTGGTTTTAGAAAGAACCAATTTCACTCATTCGGAAATCAAAGAATTCATTAGTTATTGGGTGAACAGTGACATTGATATGTTTTGGTGCATGAAAATTGGGAAAGCGGAGGCATTCGATCTGAATCAGATACTCGATGGATTGACCCTTCTGCACATCGAACACTGGAGAACATGTCTTACGTGAGTTGGAAATCACCATCATGTCTAGTTTTTTATCAAATGATTGCAGAATGGCCCCTTCTTCGAAAACACGCAAGAGACGATTGCTTTGCTTCACCAACACCGGAAGCAGCTTAATAATGTCGGCATGGGCTCCAGGAGAATTCAAATCTGACAGTAGTGAAGAATTCGATACGGCAATCAGAAAGAAAGAAGGAGTTGTGGAGTTGTTAATTCAGAAGAGGCAGCTGGAATTGGACAAGGAATCAGCTGGCAAAGAAAACAAACAAAGAATCTCGGAGAGATTGAAACAATTGGATAAAGAAATCAAAAGTTATGGAGTCTTCTTTGTTAACGGTAAAGCGACATTGCGAGTGCCGACGCAATAAAATACATTTTTCATCTAACCTTTCTTTCCTTGATTCGCTATTCTTTATTCAAGTTTCAATGCTCTTTTTTGCTACGGGAGCAGCGTCTGTATGAAGTGTACTTCTCTAATTTTTGTGTTTTTACGGATCTCAAGCTACCGTAGCATGTGTTGAAGCTTAGGATAACTTTGGTATCTAACTTTGGTAATTTCAATATGATTGTGATTATTGCGTAAAATGATGATCATTTTGAAGTTTCAATTTATTCTCCTTGTTTTTGTTTTATTTTTTAATAAAAATTACTTTGAAACATCAGAAAAAATACATTGTTTAATAGCACAACAGGCTTCATTGACAAGGGAATCGTTTTTAGACATGGGTTGGGAATTTTCTATAAATTGGTGGTCTGAAAGTAGAGGCTTCTGTGAGTGGATTCTGAAATTTCTAGCCCTCACTGGAGCCTGAGAGTCTGGAAATCTTCATCTGAAAATCTGACTCCGCCCCCTGATTTTAATGCATTGTCGACGTGGCGTTCACTCTCTGCGCCTCGTACTCTCCTCACTCCCCTGCAAGGCTGTAGATTTCAAGCCTCGGTTGGCGGCGGGGTTGTGACGCAGGATGACGTGCGGGAGGTCTGGGGTTCGGACCCACTTGCTTTTTTTTCTTTTTTGAACTTTTTTTTCGAACCTCCAAATGGTTCAAAAGTTGATTTTGACTCTCAAAAATAAATTTCCTTCATTCCGAGAGATCAGGGAAGTCATATAAAAACATTTTATCAATTTCAATTTTTTCAAACTTTCTCACTTTCTTCATCCCAAACTCATGAAATTTTTTGTGAAACTTTTTTTCCGAAAATTCTCCTCAAAACATCTGGATGTGGTTTACAATGACAGGAAAGATACACTGAAACAACTTCGGAGTGTTTGGTTAGGTCTTTCGGAGAACGAGGATCAATGAAACATTCGGAAACAACCTTTTTGAACCAAACGAATTGATGAATTATCAAGAGTTAGTTCAAACACGCTCATGAAAACAAAGAGAAACACGACATATACTAAATATCAATATTTCCAGATGTTTTGAGGAGAATTTTCGAAAAAAAAAGTTTTCCAAAAAAATTTCATGAGTTTGGGCATGAAGAAAGTGAGAAAGTTTGAAAAAATTGAAATTCATAAAATGTTTTTATATGACTTCCCTGATCTCTCGGAATGGAGGAAATTTGTTTTTGAGAGTCAAAATCAACTTTTGAACCATTTGGAGGTTCGAAAAAAAAGTTCAAAAAAGAAAAAAAAGGAAGTGGGTCCGAACCCCAGACCTCCCGCACGTCATCCTGCGTCACAACCCCGCCGCCAACCGAGGCTTGAAATCTACAGCCTTGCAGGGGAGTGAGGAGAGTACGACGCGCAGAGAGTGAACGCCACGTCGACAATGCATTAAACTCAGGGGGCGGAGTCAGATTTTCAGATGAAGATTTCCAGACTCTCAGGCTCCAGTGAGGGCTAGAAATTTCAGAATCCACTCACAGAAGCCTCTACTTTCAGACCACCAATTTATAGAAAATTCCCAACCCATGTCTAAAAACGATTCCCTTGTGAGATACTTTCTTCGAATAGTCTTAAAATTTTCATCCAACTTGCAGTGCTGAGAAATGGTAAGGGTACCTCTGTATAATTTATAACTCGGTTCAAACTGAACTGATCGACTAGAAAATTTTTTCTGGTACTACTAATACGTATTGGAAGATATCTATAATTATTCTGTCTGACTATTTTTTTCAGATTTTTCAGAATTTCAAATTGTCTGTAAAATTCTCTAGGCACTGTATTTGTGTAATAATAGAAGAGAACGAGAGAGTAGTGCGTATTGGTTTGTGCAGTCGTCGTCTTATCTACTCGGTTGTAGGCGGCGGTTTCTGGGCGAAAGTAAGAGAGTTGGCGGCTTTTGGGCGGACATTGGGAGCTTTTTGGGCGGAAGTAGGGTATCCAAAGATAAAAACACTGCCATGGCGAATGTAGGGGGATGTTGGGCGAAAATAAAGCGAGAGTTGGCGAGCGTTCAGAACAACTGCAAGAAGTGCAACTTCTGGGCACCAGCTGACCCCATCTTGGGCGAACGTCCGGCTAAGATTGGCGATGATTGGCGAACCTTAGGTGGATCTTAAGAGCGATGCGTGTCTGCAGCGCGGATTCATACTTCACAGTTGCATTTATTTTTTTTTCTTTTCTGAAGCTTTTCGTTGTTTTATTCACATTTTCTCGTCATATAACTAAATTTTAAAATTTTCATTATACAGGAAAACAAAGTTTACAGATTTCACGTTTCTGTAAAAGAAACCGAATGTTAGGATTTTCGAAAATGAGAAAAACGAAGTCAAAGAAGCGTTTCCGTAAGTTAACTTTAATAAAAATCAATAGTGAAACATGTTTTCAGAGAGGGAATCGGAGGAAGCTTTTAAAACCGAGCCCGTCGGATCAATGAATGCTTCCATCGATGTGCCTGGAGAAGGTAAGGCTTTATTTCAGCTTTGGTATCATATGAATTTTCTTCAGAACTTGAAAAAGTAGTACAAATTTCCATTGGACAGCCGTTTTGCGAGCCGACATGATGTTCAGAGAATGCAAATGTACTGTTACTATTTTTTTCTTTTCGAAAATCCGTTTAATTTCAGCGCTCAAACGATGCTCAACGTTGATTCTCAAATGAAGTCCGCCTATTTTGATCTGGATCAAATCACACAGTCACTCAACAGTATGCAAGCCACAGTTTTGAAAAAGGAAAAATGAACCTCCACTTGAACAAATCGAATTGATAATGAAGAAGCAAATGCAGAAATCGATCGAACTTTCCGGGCAGCATGGTAAGCAGTCAAACCCAAAATTTTTCATTTTTTCTTTTGTGAAATTCAGATATGATTCGTGGAGAAACTGAGCAAGCTGAACGATGACCGCAGCCTCCATTTGAACAACTCCAAAGCATAACCAGTACTTCCAGCATTCGCAAAACCTGCTTGGAATCATGCGGCCGATCCAAAAATCAAGAAAATCATCAATAATTTTTGCGGGTTCATTCTGCTCAACTTCTCTTCTTTTTTGTTCCGTTTTTCAATTAACTTTTTATCTGTTCATGTTCTAACCATCAATAAATATGTTTCCCGCTAATTCAAATTGAATATGAAATCAATAAAATTAGAAATGAAAAAAAAAAGGAGAAAGTTTTGAGCGAACCCTACGCTGCTCTCAGCAAAGTTTGGGCGTTGTTTCGGCGGATCTTAGGCGCATTCCGCTCAAAGATTAATCGGAATCCGACCAAGCCTCGCCCAAAAGACTGCCAAGCTTCGCCTAGAAACCGCCGCAGACAGCCGAGTACAGACCGGTCTCGGGGTCACATCAGAAGAGGGTCCCTGCCTGGTTTGCCACTCTTTTTTCTTCTTTTCTTTTCTGTCTCTCTCACTCTCTTCTGTTCTTTGCCCCATATTTACGAACACATTTTCTATCGACTCATGTTTTGACCACCGAACATAACATAATGGATTTTGATTACTTGGATGCCATTTCTGTGCTCTTGCTAGTACCAATAATCTATGATATTTACGTAGTTTTCAAAGGAAACCAATCCAAAACTCTTGATGTTTTCGAAATACTCATAGCAATCTATATTTTCTTCAAACGAAAAATCTATCCCGAAAAGACTTTTCCGTTCAATCGACTACCGTCAAATGTGAAGAATGAAGTGATACGATCAATGGGCCATAAGGACTGGTAATTCGAAATTGTGTTTTATTTTTCTGAATATAAATTTTCAGTATAAACATAGCACTGGCATCAAAGAAATCTGCAGAAACAGTTCAAATGGCTAATATAAAAGCATCGTTTGCAATGTTTGTAATATGTCCACATGCACATATTTACCTATGGGAAGAGAAGGTGATATTGTTTCCCAATCACAAATCGAAAAAATCAAGAATAGCAGAAGCAATCAATTCAAGAGCATTGGAGAAGTGGTAAGATCAAGCGGTGCTTCAAATAATAGTTTTGAAAATGCATTGCTCAAATTATCTTATTATTCTAAAACACCTTTTCTTTCTGTTTGTCAGGTTGTAAGTCCCTCAGCGACCCTAGCTCATTTAGTTTTTGTCTGATTTTCACCGGGTTTTCACATATCGAAAGAGCTCGGTTTGAACTTGATGCCCGTCTTATTCATTTTTCATTGAGCTCCGGGAAGCTCTGTGCTTAGATAGGGCTCACAAAAGCCAAAGTTCTCAACACTAGCGGGGAGGAGGGAGACTATGCCGACCTCAATTGATGTCGGCTGCGCGATTTGTAAGAGAGTGGTGATGAATTAATTTCTAATTCATATTTATCACATTAGAGTTTAAAGGACGAGACAAAGGTCGTGTGTTGCCACGAGATAGATCAGGCAAAGACGACATGAACGATCCTAAATCAACTTAATTTTTTCCCCTGGAAAACCCTTCGATACAAATTCAGCTTGCCAAAATATGTCATAATCATCTGTTAACCTTCCAGGACGGATCAATCGGATAGCAGTATTGTAAAGAATACAGCAAATGTGTATAATGAAGTGAAGAGTTTATTCCGAATTAAAGATCAGTTCATGTTGTTGTTCTCATCAGATTACAAAAAAGTAACAACTGTGAAGGAAGTTCTTAGTGATCCGACAATGAGAAACTGGGGATACTGTACTATTAACGGTGAAACAATAGAATTAGAAGAGTTGAATATGATAATGGACATGGCCTCTCCTACCAGGTCGTTTGCTTGTAACGTAAAAGAATTCCCAATCGATTTTAGACATGAAAAGGTAGGTTTTTGCCTAAGAATCGGAAAAGAAAGAGTGATAATTGCAGGCATTCAAGTTTAGAGATAACGATTACGAAGATGCCCGTTGGGTAAAGATTGAAGATCTTTACAAGTTGAGAAACTGTCAACATGTGACTCTGGGAAGAAATAACTTCACTAAGACACAGATCAAAGAATTCATCCATTATTGGGTGAACAGTGAGATTGATATGTTTTGGTGGATGAAAATTGGGAAAGCTGAGGCATTCGGTTTGACTGAGATACTTGATGGATTTACCCTCCTGCACATCGAACATCGGAGAACATGTTTTACGTAAGTTAGAGACTATGTTCATCTCTAGCTTTTTATCAAATGATTGCAGTATGGCACCTGCTTCGAAAACCCGTAAGAGACGATTGCTTTTCTTCACCAACCTCAAAAACAGCTTAATAATGTCTGCATGGTCTCCAGGAGAGTTCAAATCTGGAGGAAGTGAGAAGTTCGATGCGGCAATCAGAAAGAAAGAGAGAGTTATGGAATTGTTAATGGTGAAAAAGAAGTTGGAATTGGAAAAGAAATCAGCTGACGAAGAAAGCAAAGAAAGAATTTCAAAGAGATTGAAACGATTGGATAAAGCAATCAAAAGTTATGGAGTCTTCTTTGTCAACGGTAAAGCGACATTGCGAGTGCCAAGACTGAAATAGACTGCACCTAACTTCTTTTTTCGTTCTTTATTCAAATCTAAAAATCTGAAATACTCTGCTTCTAAACTGTCAAAGAACAACTCTCTCTCTCATTTGTTCTTTTTTATTCTGATTTCAATGGTTCAATTCTGATTCATGCAATTTTGCAATGAAGTAGCAATTTTCTAGATTGTACACTTCTTATTACATACATTATTTTTATGCTTATCGATATTCGTCAACACCTTTTGAGCTTTCCAAAAAAAAAAATAATTCCAAAACCACTTGCTCGATTGTTTTCAATTATAAAGTCATCACATGTTTCAATTATATTACCGTCTGATCACTAAATTTGTGATCAAATTTTTTACTGTTTTTGCTTTAATTCCTAATAAAACTTCTTGTTATGTTTTTTTTCGATTTCTGAGACTTGCAATGAGCTCAAAACGTCCTAAACTGCAAAAGCGTTGGGTTAGGAAAGATACTATCTTCTCTGGTCATAAGCGAGTCGATTAGTCCTGCTGTGTTTGTATTATCTACAATAGAGAGGCCCCAAGAACATACCACAAAAGGGTCCGTGTATGGTCTTCACACTCTTCACTCACTCTCCATTCAAACCTCTTCCCCGCGTCCCGAATACATTCTCCATCGATTCATACCACCGCGTCGCCCAGCATGAAGTTTGATACTTTCAAAAAACTCAAAGTAATCTATCTAGTTTTCAAACGAAAACTTCGTCCTAAACCGACGTTTCCATTCCTTCGATTACCATTAATTGTGAGAAATGAAGTGATTCGATCAATGACTTATAAGGATTGGTAATAGAATATTTTATTTTTTCGTTTAAAACTTGAAATTTTCAGTATAAACCTAGCGATGGCATCAAAAAGAGCTACAGGAGCAGTTTGGATGGCGAAAATAAAAACACCGATGGCACAAATCAATATATCCGCAGCTGCATCTATTGAATTATGGGAAGGAAAGGTGGTTTTGTTCCCTAACCAAGAAGGGGAAATTGAGATGGAAGCAGAAGTTATAAAGCCAAATGAGTTGAGAAAATGGTGAGATCTTGCCGTGATTCAAATAGTTTTTTTTTCGAATTCATTGTTCAAATTATGATGTACTCATTTCTAGTGTATACATTTCGAAACGTCTAGTTGCGAAGTGTCGCGGAGCCATAAAAACGTATGCGGCTCTGCGACACTTCGCAACTAGACGTTTCGCAACTAGACGTTTCGCAACTGCGACGTTTTGCAATTATGACATTTCGAAACCTGACAAATCGAAACTGTGACGTTTCGACACCTGGCATTTTGCAACTATGACTTTTCGCAACTAGCATGGGATATCTAGAAACGTACATATATATGACCTCAATAAACGCTTTTCATCGGCTGCAAAACGTCATAGTAGCGAAATGTCTGGTTGCGAGACGTCTAGTCGCGGAGCCGTTTTCATTCCGCCGAGTGAATAACGTAATAGTAATCTATTAATCTTACAGGACAAACCAATCGAATGACAGTATTGTGGATAACACGGCAAAAGTATTTAATGAGATAAAGACTATATTTCGATTTGAAGACCAACTCAAACTGATTTTCTCATCTGATTTCAAAAAAGTAACAACTGTGAAAGAAGTTCTCAGTGACCCGACAATGCAAAACTGGGAAATCTGTGAGTTTCAAGGTGAAACAGTAGATTCAGAAGAACTGAAGATGATAATGGATATGGCTACTCCTGATAGAGAGTTTTTTTCTTATGCCAAAGAGAGCCCGATAGACTTTACACATGAAAATGTAAGTTTTGAACTGAAAATCGAGAAGAAGAAATGATTTTTGCAGGCATTCAAATTCGCAAATAGTTATTATAAAGATGCTCGTTGGGTGAAAGTTGAAGATATCTGTAGAATGGATGCATGCTACACGGTGATATTGGGAAGAAACAATTTAACTCAAACAGATTTCAAAATATTTTTGGAATATTGGGTGAACAGTAAAATTGATATGTTTTTCCGTTTGGAAATTGATACAGAAGAAGTGTTGAACCCAACTGAGATGCTTGATGGGTTGACTCTTTTGTACATTGAGCAAAGGGAGACTTGTTTTACGTGAGTTTGAAGTCTTTATAACAATCAGTTTCTCATCTTATGGTTACAGCAAAGTGAAGTCTTCGGGATTACGCGATAACACGGTACTTTTATTTTCATACACCCCGAACTACTTGCATTTGGAAGCATGGCCACCAGGCGAGTTCTTCTCTCTAGTTGGGAAGGAATTGGATGAAGCGATCAATAAAAAACACTGGGTTATCGACTCGTTAATCGAAAAGAAACGATTGGAAGAGCAGTGGGAATCAACTGACAGTGAGAAAAAGAAACAAAAATACTCAAATAGATTGAAACAATTGGATGATGAAATCAAGGATTATGGAGTTTTCTTTGTGGATGGTAAAGCGACAATGCGAGATCCATATTCTGAGCATCTTGTTCACATCTTCTGAGCTTCAGAGCTTCCTCTCATCCCTTCCGTTCTATTCAAATTTCAATTCTAATTATCAGATGATGTCATTTCTCATGTCGTGTCCCAAGAGCAAAAAAAACAAAAAAGTAGAAAAAAAAACAAACAAACAAAAAAAACCAAGCTGAAAATACGCAGATTTTACACTAATGTTTTGTATTTTTTTTGTTTTTTTTTTCCCGCAACTTGGCCACCACATCAGAGTTACCTGCATCATAAATATTCCATGATAAAAACAATTCAAAATTTCTTTTGTTCACAATCTTCAAATAATAAAGACACAGTGAATTTTTTGCGACGCTCGCTCTATCGCACACTAAGCTGGCATTGTGCCAAAACATTTTTTCGTTGGCACGCTGCCAAATAGTTCACCGTCTCGCTTGTAAACGAGAAATACTCCGAGAATCAAAAATTCTCGTCTCGTTTCCCTCGTCTCATCTCGTATCGTTCTCGTATCGTCTCGTTCCCGTCTCGTATCGTATCGTCTCGTCTCGTTTCTCGTTTTCTCGAAACGTGTAATTTTCCTTTCTCCAAAATTTGACCGAAAAACGTCACAATTTGTGTTATTAAACCAAGTTTTCAAGATGCTTGTGCCGCTCCGAGTGCATTCACACTCTGGCGTGTTTCAATAGTAATAAAAAAAGCAAAATATTCAAAGTATAACAAAAATGTCAAATTGAGAGAAACTTTCTGTGCACACTATGTAGGGAGCTTTATTTTTCTAGAAACAACAGTGATACAGAATGTTTAAAAGTTCTTTTTCAGAAACTCTCATTGCGAAAACTTCTCCACATATATATTTAACCATCTGAGAGAGAGAGAAAGAGAGAGAGAGAGAGAGAGAGAGAGAGAGAAAGAAAGGGAAAGGGTGAAGATCGAATCGTTTTGTGCTGTGGACGTACCATCTGGGGCCGAGATATCAGGGAAAGGCCTCAAGAGAGTCCATGTATGGTCTACCACTCTTCTTCTTCTTCTTTCCTCTCTCTCACACAAACACTTCTGACCTCTTCCCAGTAACACGAATACATTTTCCATCGAAATATTCATTGAATCATAAAATATAAAATTTTATTGTTCGAGAGTCAAATTTGATATCTTCGTGGCACTAAAAGCAATTCATATTCACTTCAAACTGAAAATGACCTTTCCATTCCTCCGACTACCATTAATTGTGAGAAATGAAGTGATTCGATCAATGACTTATAAGGACTGGTAATTGAAAAAATCCATTTCATTATTTGAAAATTCAAGTTTTTCAGTATAACTTTAGTTATGGCATCGAAAAGAGCTGCAGAAACAGTTCGAATGGCAAGGATTAAGACACCGAGTCCACTAATCGATATATCTGCAACTGATTCTGTTCAGTTATGGCATGGAAAGGTGGTTTTGTTCCTCAATCAAGAAGGGGAAACTTCAGTAAAGGAAGCATACCAGCCGGCTAAATAACAAATCCGTTTTACAGCTGCTTTGACTCACACCAAAAATTTTGAAATCTCAAACTCCCATCCTAATTTTCCAAATTTTCGAACCACTGCCAAAACTGTTATGTATTCCTACGCTCCTGGAATTTTCAAGCATTTTCTGTGGCGTCCCAAGCATACAACATGGAAGAATGTTAAGCAAATCTGACCGTAGCTGCCGTAATCATACAGTAATCCGAGCTCCAAACGTTATAGAATTGAAGAGCTCGGTGACCCATGATAACATGCCAGATATGGTAACAAACGGCTTGAGGATAAAAAAGTTAGACAGTGAAAAAAGATAGACACACAGACAGACACATAGAGCTGTTCTTTTAGTATAAAGAAGATATGCCAAAGGCATATGTCAATTTACAGGATAACCCAATCAAGTAACAGTGTTCTGGAGGATATTGCAAAAGTGTATAATGAAATAAATAATATATTTCGATTCGAAGACCAATTCACTCTGGTTTTCTCGCCTGATTACAAGAAAATAACAACTGTAAAAGGAGTTCTCAGCGACCCGACATTGCAAAACTGGGGATTATGTATCTATGAATGCGAAACAATAGATCCAGAAGACCTGAATATGATAATGGATATGGCTTCTCCTATCAGATCATTTTCTTCTGATGCTAAAGAATGCCCGATAGATTTTAGACATGAAAATGTAAGTTTTGAATTGATGATCAAGAAAAAGAAATTGTTTTTGCAGGCATTCAAATTCCGATATTTTGAATATATAGATGCTCGTTGGGTAAAAATTGAAGATCTTTACAAGTTGAATAACTGTCACAGGATGAAGTTAGGAAGAACAAACTTCACACAGACCGAGATCAAAGAATTCATCCATTATTGGGTGAATAGTAAAATTGATATGTTTTACCGGATGGAAATTGATGAAACAGAGGCATTCGATTTGAAAGAGATACTTGATGGATTGACCTTTCTGCACATCGAAAATTGGAGTGCATGTCTTACGTGAGTTTGAAGCCATTACGACCTTCAGTCTTTTTCCAATTATTACAGTAAGGCCACTTCTTCAAAGCAACGGCAGAAAAGTTTGCTTTGTTTTTGCCACTCCGAAAACAGTTTACTGTTGACTGCATGGGTTCCTGGCGCGTTTGCTTCTGACACTGGAAACCCCGAATTCGATAGAATAATCAATAACAAACAAGGTGTTATTGAGTTGTTAATCGAGAAAAAGCAGCTGGAAATGGAATGGGAATCAGCTGACAGAGAAAACAAACGAAGAATTTCAAATAGATTGAGACAATTGGACGATGAAATTGAAGATTATGGAGTATTCTTTGTTGACGGTGAAGCGACATTGAGAGATCCAATGCCTTGATATACACATCTTCTAATCATCTTGTTCACATCTTGTGAGCTTCAGAGCTTCCTCTCGTCCGTTCCTTTCTATTCAATTTTTTAATGTAAATTATTATCAGATGATGTCTTTTATGTCGTGTCCAAAGTGCAAAAAAAAAGACGAATAATACAACAGTAAATGTCCAACGTAGTGCCGAATTTGAGTAGGCTTCTCCCCGAGTAAACTTCAAAAAACGTTATAAACAAAGAAGAAGTGATTACCGGAAGAAAAAAGTGATTTTTAGAGGTGATTACTTCTAAAAAATCACATAGAAAATACACAAATTTTACACTTGACGTTATTTTCATTTTTTTTGTCTTTTTTCCGCAACTTGCCCACCACATCATAAATATTCTATGATAAAGCCATTTCAAACTTTCTTCTGTTTACAATGTTGTTGTGATTCTCAATAAAATCTTTTTCAACACCAGATATCGTAGTGTACAATAAGAGTCATTAAAAAAAAATCGAAAAACTCCGTCGTTCTGGTTTGCATTTTTGCTGGTTTTTTTGACAGGTCCACTTTTAGACTCAAATATTTTTCAATAAAAATCAGCTATGTTTCGTATTATTTTTTAATAAACAATTTTTCCAGTCGTTCTGAAACCTGCCAAAAACGGTTGCCTGCGCCTTGAGTTCCAGTAGAGCGCATTTGCCAGAGTTCTGCGGTTGTAATAACCAAAAAACCCCGATGCGTTTCCAAACCATTTCATCAGAGATTCCGTCCCCCTGTTCTACGCAGGTTTAGCACAGTCAACCGACCATTAGCCGGCTTACGATCCCTCTCTCTCTCTCTCTCTCTTTTCGACTATTCCTTCAACTGTTCCTTTCCTTTCACTTTTTCTCCGTCACTTCGGAAAGGGAGGGGTGGTCATTCTGTCTCTCACTTCCACAAAAGAGATTCACATATCCTTCTCTCCTCCAATTTCAAACAGCAGTATTCAGATGATCGAACGTGTCGGTCGTCTCTACAGTCGATCACTCTATCGTCATCCATTCGTTTTTCTGATTATTCCATTATTGATAACTACAGTAATCCCTTTCGGTTTACTATGGTTTTTCCCCATTCGATTATCACAAAATGCTGAGATTGTGAGTTTTGTGTTTTGGAGGGAATTTTTAAAATTTGATTTACTCGAAAAATGAAAAAAGAGGTACAACTGAACGTTTCCTGACTCAAAGAAGCTTGTCCGGACACCTTCCAAATCCTAGAAAAATGAATAAATTTCCCATAATCGTCATAAAATACAAGGTCATGACCTCTCTCCCTCTCTAGTACTTGAGAAGAAGAACATTCGAACTTTTAGGAGCGAGAATTTATGATTTCTTGTTCTTCAGAAAAACAAATTACCCAGATTTTATATCATTTTATTCTATGAAAAAGTAAAAGAAATCTTGGGAAACAAGGATTTGGAAAATGAGAAATGAGGGATGAATTTTTTTGGAAAATGGGTACTTACTGAAATTTTGTTTGGACGAATAAATTCAGATTTTTGTGGAAATTGGTTTGGTCAGAAAAGTGTTAGAAAAATTGAGAGCCTACCGAAAACTGAGAAATAAGCTTATTCAGTTTTGCTCATCTGTAATTTTTTATTTTTTCCAAAAGTTTCGAAATTCAGCTGAGACAATTATTTTCTTAAGTTCAGAAAGAATAAGCGGAAATTATGGTTTTAGAAAACTAAATTCTATTTTATATTGCTGATTTTTCGAAAAACCTGATTAATTTCTGGGCTAAAGTTCTATTCTTCGTTTTTCTATAGAATTTTCTGTGACGAACCTATAAGAAGTTTACACCATCCGATGAAGAATTTCGAGCTCATCATTTTTGCCACGTGGCACTATTCTCCAACTCTTCAATGAACCTAGTTCTAGTCGTTTGAAGCTAGAAAAGAGACGCAGAGAAGGCTAGAATGTCTGGCGCTGCCTGCGTCTACGCTTATCAAACTTGATGCTCCGGTCTCTTTTGACTCATTGGCAAAATAGAAAAAAGTGGAGGTAAAAAAATGGCGATCTATAAATTTCTCTAGAAACTTGAAAAAAAAAGAACATTCAGTTCAAATTTTCAAATTTTTTTAAACTTCGGATTTTCCGAGTTATTTCGAATATTTTCTAATGAAACCTCATATGATTTTTATATCAATCGA
>GL380256.1:0-21446 GCA_000143925.2 Caenorhabditis brenneri | reverse complement strand
CAGATAATCTTATGACAAAACCACTTCATTCCCACCATTTCCTCAATTTTCCATCCCTAAAAAAACAATGAAGTGTTCCGTTATTCCTCTTTTTCTCGTATAAAATCCTTCTGACCTCTTTCCTCTACATTCTCCTCCTTTCTCTCTCTACATTTATCTGATCAAGTATGAAATTCACACATCCTGTGTCACTTTAGAAATAGCATTGAGAATTGAGAGACGTAGAGATGCTTGCCATGAGAAAACCATTTCGCAATCATTTTATGTAATATCCACCTCACTCTCTTTTTTTTTCATTTTTCGAAACCTTCGTCTCAAGAGAAGACACAACACAAGATTATGCATTTTCCATCGAATTGGAAGCAGCTAGAACTTGAAAGAGAGAGAAATAGTATGGGAGATTGAAGAGGATTAGAGAAACAGAAGGTGTTGTAACTGAAGAGACCGGTTGGATATGCACGAAACGAAACGTTTTTCGAAAATAATACAAGTGTTTGTTCAGGAAAAATGGAAAGGAATTCAGAAAAAGACTGTGTTTATTTAGATGAAGAGGTGTACTTTCTAGAAGAAACTAAGTTTTTTTGAAACATGAGGGCGGATTTGTTGAATTACGGATCAGTAAAAACTGGAAATGGTAGATCAAAAAATTCTCTATCGATTGATATAATTTTCATAAGAGGCTTTATCAGAAAATGTTGGGTAAGAACGCCGGAAAACCTGAAATTGTGAAATGAACTTCTGAATTTTCAGGATTGAGCTTTTGTTTTTACTATTTCCGCTGTTCTCTATCTCCCTAATTAACAAAAATGAGATAGCAAATTCAACTAAGGTAAGAAGAGACGCAGGCAGTCAGACACTCTAGCCTTGTCTGCGTTTCTTCTCAGACTTCAAATGGCTATAACTCGATTGCTTGAAGAGATAGAAAAAAGTTACAAGAGACAAACATGATCAGATTTGAATTTTCTATAAGTTGGTGTAAATTTCATATGATTTTGTTACTGAAAATGAGCTTAGCAGTGCCAGTTTCCTGATTTCCTGAATACTACAGTGACCCCAATGTTCAAAAAAGATTCCATAGAAACTGTTGTATAGGACGAATTTGATGACAACTCGTTTGTTCAAGTCTGAATTATCGTTAAGTATGGTGTCAAGTCTGCAAACACCAAACATAGACACCATCAAATCAGATTACACAATTTTCTTCTGAGTTTTGGGTACATCAAAGTCCACTGAAGTGATTTGAAACAGGATTACTGTAGATGACATCACCTGCCGTCCAAACTACACATGCAATTAGTGTAAAGCATTATAGAATGCTTCGGAAATCTTGTTCCCATCCTATTCTTCCCATTTCTTTGTAATTAGTGTAGTGATCTCCGGTAATCAGAAAAAAGATAAGGGTGTAGTTTCAGTTTTATTACAAAAAGCGAGAAGATTGTATAGTTTGGTCGATCCTCTAATAAAGTTGCATGGAAATGAACATGTTTCGATCTTGAGTTCTTGAGTTCGCAAATCGCTGTAAGATTTCAGGGATTCGACACAAAAGACACAGAGCTTTCGGGTCCCCGATTAGCATGGGCACGTATTCAACCGAGTCTAATGTACTCTAATAGAATTGCATTCTCGAATCCACGACCAATTGATTCGGATGTCCAACAGCCACTGATTCAGAGACCAGTGGAGAGCAAAAAGAGAGAGAAAAGGAGTTGGGCTGATAATCTGTTGTCTGCTATCAATCAAGTCGCCTGTTATGATTCACCGATTCCCTTGAGTAAGTGGATATCCGGACAAGCAGACAAAAACGAAACTTTCAATGAAGTAGACAGACATCCGGACACCTAGCCGTTTGAACCCATTTGAGAGACGCAGACAGTGAGACACTCTAACCTTGTATGCGTCTCTCGTGTGTCTTCAAACGGCTATAACTCAGTTCATTGAAAACATAGAGAAAAGTGATAAAAAGCAAGCATGATCATCATGAAATTCTCTATCGATTGGTATACATTTCATATTTGGTTGCAGCAGAAAATTATGGTTAAACCCGGACAAAAAAAATTTCAGTACTCTCAGTATTGAAGGGTTTTTCCAGTTTTTGATCTATTTTTTTCTGATGCAACCTTATATGAATTTTGTATCATTTGATAAAGACGTTTGTACTTCCTTCCCACGCTCTAAACATTGAAAAAAGCTTATATTTCAGTGGACCATCTCTCCCAAATCGTCCTAGAAGTGCCCAATTATGATGCCATATTCGACCTGAAATTCCTTGATAAATTGTGTCAAATGCAATCAAATATCTCCAAACCACTGTCCAGATTCGATGCATTCACTCCATACAGGAATATCTGGAGTGTTGCAAACATGTTCGCCTGTATTTCCCCAAATCTCCGGGTTAATTGTACACAATTGGACGAGGTGAGGTTTTTTATTGTGGAAACTTTTGATAGAGTGGCAGTGATAGTTCTGAACTGGTATTTAGAAGAAAAAAAAAAGGTTTGAAGTCGTGTGGAATTGAACCTACGTCAATAAATTCCAATACGACAGTACTAAGGCCGTGGGAACACAAATTTTCTAGTAAAAAAGGTTTACAGTTCCACATAGATCAATTTTGCAGTCCGACATAAAAATCGTGCGAAAAACCATTGACAACTGCTGGAAGTATCGTTCCCCGATATTCGAGTGTCGAAGTGAAAAGTGTCAGGGACAATGTGCAACGTGTCGAGGTACAGTAATCCAAAGCTTATTTTTTCAAAAATAGATCCCGTTCATCTTCAATTTTTTCTCATTTTCCAGAGCTCCCAGAAGAGTGTTCCTCCCAAATAATCCATGATTTATTCTACCGTCTCCTTCCAAAGAATCGAGATGACACCCCATTTCTTGTGAATACTTTTCTACCAGTCTTCACATTAACTGGATATATCACTCAGAATATTCCAGTGGATGTTGTATTGTATGATTCATTGGAGACTTCTGTTATTGATTATTCAAAGAGAAGTGGATTCGAATTGAAAGGTGTGTCTCACCACCCTATGATTTTATTACTGTAATATTTTTCTAGGTCTCTTGATGGACGTGAAAAGAGATCGTCTCCTGGCGGCTGCTCTCCGTGACTCTGTTCTGGCTCTTCTGGCTGCTGGTCTTGTTATGATTGTGAGCGGAGAAAAGACAGTAACCCCTACAGTATCCTTTCGATTTCAGGTAGTTGCTGTTCACTCCCAATCACTTTTATATGCATTTGTGGTCATTCTTTTGTTGGCACTTTCTGTAGTTGGTGAGTGAAATGAAGTGATGGGTAGGATTTACCTTAAAGGCGCATGTGATTTGTTTTGAGAAGGTCTCACCGCGATGGCAGTTGTTTCTTTATTTTTGGTTAGATTAGAACTGTAGTTTATTCAATTTTAGAAAAAAATCCTACAGTAACTTCTTCGTGACGGGGCTCATGATGCGCGGGCATCCACAACTACCCTTGTTACCAATATTTTTTTTCAGGAGCCTTGGGAGTGTATAGCCTGTTCACTGATGAGTTTCCACTTCTCAATCTGGTCACATTCGTTCTTTTGATTGCAATTGGATCAGATGATGCTTTTTTATTGAAGTCGAATTTCCCGAATCATTTGAATGAGGACACTTTTCATACTGTAAGTTTTTTTTATTGAAATTGAAAGATAAAAAAAGAAAAACTATTAATTTGAGCCTAAAATCTCTGAATAAAAAAAATAAAATAAAATCTCAAAACCTTTAATTTTGAGCCCAAATACGTTTGGATTTGGGTCTAAAAACCCACGAATTTAGGCTCAAAAATCACAAGTTTCAGACCAAAAGTCCCGTAATTTTTTTCACAAAAAAACCTCTAATTCTCGGCTTAGAAACCCTCAATTTGTACATAAAAACCTCCAATTTTGGGTCTAAAATTCTTGATTTCCAGTTTCTAACGCACACTTCTTTCACAATGTTCCTGACTTGCTTCTCTACCGTAGTCCCATTCTTCATCAATATCACTTCGAATGTCATTGTTTTTCGGTGAGTTTTTCTTACAGTAATCCGGGTGGGTCCCGCCACAAAGAAACTGTTGTGGCGTGGAATGGCCTATGACCGCACGACCCTCTAGATTCTACGTGGCGATAAGAACACGCTATATAAGCCTTGAGAACTCTATAGAACTCGGTTTTTCCTATGTAAATAAACCTTTGTTATTGTACAACTTCTCGTGCCACTAAGGATGTAATAGAAACTTTTTATTGTTCATCTCCAAAACTTCAAATTTTCCCTAAAAACTCTGAAACTGTTACAGTAAAAAATTATGAGACTTCCTATAAAAAATCACCTGCGCCTTTAACCAGACTACTGTAATTTCAGATGCTTTGGCCTGTTTGCTGGTGTTACCGTAATCTTCAACTACTTCATGGTGGTCTCTTTTTTGCCGGCGTTTCTTCTGATTCAGCATAGGTGAGTCTGTAATATGGAGCTAGGTGATTGCATACTCGGCATCAGATTTGACGATAATTATTTTTCTAAAAATATAACAGGAGATTATGTGTCCAAAAGTATAGTTTGTAGTCTTCGTGTACCAAAAATCTTCCAGACACCTCGACTGTTTCACTGGCTTCAAATTCCCATACCGATCAGTTCTATCACATTTGCTCTATGTCCTTCTGCCCCATGTTTTGGTTCAGGTAACATTTCCATTTGGACCTACAGTAATCCTTCCTTCCAGGGCCGATATCTCCTGATGTCTCTTCTATCAATTGTGGCTATTGGAGGTGCAGCTATCACTTATCAGGGACTCCATCTACCTGAATACAATCCTCTACAACTTTTCACCTCGGATAATTTGCATGAATGGTAGGTTCCTAATTTGTTGTTCCCACCCTTCAAAAAATAGTTTAGGTACGATAACAATGCTGAGCGAAACTTCGAATTTGTCTCCGCTAAAATCGCTCTACCCCTGACTTCTAGACTGGTTTGGGGTGTCGAACCCATCTACTCTCTGTCAACATTCCGTGCAAACTCCACTACACCTATCAGGTAAAAAGTGAAGAAAAAAGTAAAAAAAGAAAAAAAGAAAGCTGAAGAGAGTGGGATTCGAACCCACGCCCCCGAAGGGACTGGTGCCTTAAACCAGCGCCTTGGACCGCTCGGCCATCTCTCCGACGGGAGACAACAAGGTTAACGGGCATAGAGATGAGTGCAAAGAGTGGGGAGAGAGAGAGGCAGGCAACAATGAGTGACAACTATCTCTCATGCTATTCTTCATTCAATTAGAGGTGTTTTTTCAGATCCGATCCATCCTTCTCATTGAAAACTGCCAGAGATGTTCATCAAATCGCCCATTCCCTTGAGAAAGCCCGTCAACTTCCATTCGTAAACCATCAACCCAAATTTTGGCCGGAACGGTTTTTAGACTGGTCTCATCAGTACCCGTGTGCCAGGGGGTATGAGCTACCGTAGTCCTACAGTAACCCAGAATATAATTTTCAGATTCCTATGCTGTAACATGTCAAATCCATTGTTTTCGGACTCCTATTTGGATTTTTGTCTCCGGAATTCCACATCCTTCCTGGCTACTTCTTACAACGACACTCCGATTTTCGATAATCAAACATTCGCATTTGTTGGGTACACGGCTATGCTTCCGACATCTTTGAAGTATAACCATCGATTTTCAAAACTTTCAAAATCTTTCGAAATGCTGGAAATGACGAAACCGGATAATGGATGGTGGGCGCCAGAGTGGTGGTTGATGAGCACGTGGTAAGTGGGAATACAGTAATCCTGGGAAGGTACAGTAATCCTTATTCATAAGCCTTTTTCAGGTTCGATTTACTGAGCTCCATCGTCCAGGACTGCTTGAGTTCAGTGGTTGGATCCCTAGTGTTTGTGGCCATTTTTGCATTCATTCAACTGAAATTCCAGGTAAATTTTTGAACAAAAACTTTTACCATAATGCATTTTTTTCAAAAAAAAAATCTACCCCCAATTCCAGGCGGTCGCCGCCGTTGTCACAATAGCCGGTGTAATCTTCACCTCCTCCGCCATCGTGACCCTTTTAGGATGGGTTCTTGGAGTTCTTGAAGCTGTTATTCTTGTATTGGTTGTTGGTCTCTCATTCGATTACACCCTTCATTATGGAGCTGCTCTTCCGGAACATGGATGTGCAGAACATCGGATTCGGGAGGCCACTTCGAAAGGAGTCGGTCCAGTTACTCTAGCTGCATTCACTTCGTTTTTAGCCGGAGCGTCAATGTTGCCTGCGCTGACACATGCTTTTTATCAGGTTGGTTTGGGGTGAAGAAAAAAAAAAGAAAAACAGTTCGGCCTCCGTGAGGATCGAACCCGGGACTGAAAATTCAAAAACAAAAGCGTTAACCACTGCGCCACGCAGGTAAAACTGAGCAAAGAAAAGCGCGGGCTTACACATTACTGCGTTTTTCCATATCTCGTTTTTCCAGGTCGGTGTGTTCCTCGTGGTAATATCCATCACCTCCTGGACCTTCTCCACATTCTTCTACCTTCCAATGCTCTCATTGACTCTTCCCCGTCAATCCGGTATTTGTCCGTATTGTGAGAAAACGAATCTGATGCATTTGTCATCAAGGAGATAATATTTTTTGAGTTTTTCATATTTTTCCAAAAAACTTCGGGTACTTTCTATTGTCAAAGATTTCGGGTTATTCTGTTGACCATTTCAAAAAAACTTCTATGTCTTTCAAATAAATTATTTATATTTTCATACTAAAAACTTTTACATATCATGCAAATGTGTGGCATCATTCAGGGGGAAAAAAGAAGAGATCATTTCAGAAAAATAGGATTAGAATTCGAAAAAATCACATGAAAAGGGGGGAATTTGAATTAAAAATAGAAATAATAATGTGCATATAATAGTAATACTAATTCTTATTCATTTCAAGGAACGAATGAAGTAAATCTCTTCCGATTTCTTTCAAATCGCTCGTATTAATCTGATATCCACTATTTTGTCCCTTGTGGAATCCACAGAATGTCGATTCAAGGGTATAGGAGGTGGCAACACCGAATTGACGCCAGACATTCACACGGGCCGACGATTCTTTGGCCCGGGCCACGTTGAAACGGCATTCGGAAGCGTTGAAGCGGCCAGCGCATGTCTGGAAGAAGAGCTTTAATATAAGGGCAGATAGTTGTTGTGTTGTCTAGCTTTCATGTGTATCAGGGCTGCAGCAAAAAAAAATACCTCCGAAAAAATTTCGAAAAATATTTTTTTTTTCGGAAAATTTTGTGCGAAAAAACCGAAAAACTTTTCGGTCCGAAAACGTTTCGCACAACCTTAATGGATATGTGAAATAATTACCAGACCCAACCACATTAATTCGAGCTCCTAGATCCTCAAAATCACGTTCTCTTGTTAAGATCAAAGCGTGGTTCCATAACACTTTGAAATAGTTCAGAAATAGCTATTGCTTACCACTTCCAAAGCCCTTGGCAATGCCAAATGTTGTTCCTCTTCCAGCTGTCCATTGCCGAGTACATCCACAAGGTCATCGGCTCTCCACGAGTCAGCAGCATTGTTTCCATAAACGAAATAGTCCCATTTCTTCGAGTGTCCATGAATATCCACATAGACATACGGCTTCTTGTTCACCACTTCGCACTGAAAATTCTTGTTTCTACATACAAATAAGAGTTTTGTGAGTCTAGCTCTTTCTTTCTACAGTAATCCGGAGAGTAATCCAGACAAACAGACACACAGATCCTAACATTCCAGCAGTAATATCTACCGTACCAGGTACTGTATGATCGCTTTGCACGCGAATATCTCCGGATGAAGTGCTTCGTTCGGTCGATCCCAGACACGATTCAAATCAATTCCAGCCAGTGAGCACCGATGAGATCCATTGATGACTCCATCCGGATTGATCATTGGAATGATTTTGAAGACGAACGTCTCACGGAGACGATACATTTCATTCGATTGACGGCAAAGGAGGTTCTCGAGGATTCCTGGAAATATAGGAATGGCGGTTACTGTAGTGCATTGTAGGGACATGAGGGGATTCAAAAAGGGGTGGAGAGCTCTGATAGAGTTCATTTTCAAAATATATGCTCTGAGGAAGGTAGCTCCTCGATGATTTCTCCAGTACTCTCTCCCATCTATTCCTACACCGTACCCTGCATAATCCAACTGGCATTCGTCTCTCCTGGATGTACTCTTGCACTGAGCACAATAACCTCTCGATTCGCGATATCCGCTGCACTAGCCGGCGTAGTGATAGTGAGCATTTTGATGGGATTTCCAGCCAAAGAGTGACCAATGACGTCCTCCCGACAGTACACACCTTCTTGTTTTCGTTTTCGGAGCAAGCAAAGGGATGACTACAAATTCATTGATTATGATGCTCTTCTATTACAGTATTCACTCACATTCAAAAACGAGTATGTATACGGATAGTGATAGGCAATGTAACAAATGTCACCAGTATTTTGGAATGTCACATTGAAACGAATCGAGTAATAGTATCTGAAAAAGGATTACTGTAGGTAAGAAGGATAGGGTTACTGTACTTTTTCTTCTTCTGCTCCTCCAAATTCTTCTTCTCCTCATTCTCATTTATGTACAAATTACGGAAATAGCAAACGTTTTCACCGGTACGACGCCATCCATTTGCGGCTTCCATCATCGAGTACATAACTGGTTGCATTCCTGTAATAGAAGGACATTTTTTTGAGTTGAAGGAGACTTTCTCTCTCTACTATAAGGGCATTTGAGCACAATTTGGTTTTCAAAACTCCTCTATCATAAGGGCACTCACCTTGACTATACAAACTGCTTGTCTTCAAGCAATTGACAACTTCGAATGTGTATTTCACCGATTTTCGCATATTTGACACCTGGAAATCCATGTTTAACGTGAAAATTGGCGACCAGAGAAAAATCAGTAGTCACCTGGAAGAAAAACCACTGATAATGATCTCTTAATTGATTGACATCGGGCGAAAGGAAGAGCTCATAATGAGTTGGAGCCACCTGAACACACATAGTTTCTTGTTTTTCCTTTAATAAAAGAGCTCTCACCTGCACCACCATTCTCAGATTCCCACTTTCAAATCGGCTATCAAATTGGAGATCTTTTGAAGTGTCTAGTTTAACATTTGCACTCGGAAACGGTAGTTCTGGACCGGGAAGTCCGTCGAAAGCGGCTGTGTCCAAGTCGAAAATCACTTGATTGTTTGTGGATCGTTCCGGTTTATCCAACTCTTCGATTATCATTTTCTTCATGTTATTTGTAGTCTTTGCAGTTTTTTCACGGACTCGAGTGGGCGTGTTGAACATTTCAATGGGAAGATGGTGGTGGATTGGCATAACATGACGGGTTTTCTGGAAATTAGGCTACAGTTATCGTGGTCAAAACGATCTAGAAAAATAAGCTTTTAGGACGCTTTTTCATCAATTTCTTTCTAATGAACTGTCCTTCTATCAGAGATTCCCTACTGTTTCAGATTCTGTACAGTCTGTCTATTCCCCACTTTTTCAAGATATTTAACTGATCTTTTATTGAAGGAGTGAATGCTTCCACCCATAATCAGCAATTCCCCTTTCATTGATTTTTTCATAGCCACCCAATTTGAATAGGGTCCCTTCCCCCCTCTAACCAGTAGTCATCGATTACCCTGACCTACATCTAGAATGTTCTAATCCTCTTTTTCCTAAGAGGAACTCACTCATCAGAGAGTCAAAGTCTTCACTCCCCTCACAGTACCATCACTGTACTCCTCATTCTTCTCAACAGTTCATCTGAAGAGCAGGCGTCTTCTAATCTCGTATCCTTTCTTTCACCCCAAAAAATGTCCCTCGTTTCCTATTCTCCACCGTACCTCACTGTGGCCCTTGGAGTCTTGACCATTGGTCTCATTGTTTTCTTAATGAAAACTTTGTCTCAGCTGAGAAAGGTTTGCGCTGAGAACGAGAGAGTCCTGGCCTTGCTCATGGAACAGAGGCAAAAGGATTCGGTGGCTTCAGAAGCTAAAGCTACTGAAGAGAAAACAGAGACTCCAGCAGATTCAGAGAAGATATTCGATGAGTCATCAGAGTATCAGATCCCATTTTTCGATAATACTTCTGAATGCGGAACGCCGGATATCAATGGGGATGGCACCCCAGGATCATCAGGATACAATAGCGAATCGGAGAAGGAAATGGAACAACTTTTGAGTAAGTTTTTTGGAATTTTTGAACCTTACCGAATTCTTCTAAATCTTTCAGACACCATCAGAAATGCTCCACCTGGTCCCGTCCCAATGGAACAAACGTATCTGGCATTCACCTGCATCAATTCAGGTCGCTATGTCAAAGCCATCGTAGATGCCGAGCATACTGAAATCGACGTGGTCACCTGGAGAAAGAATGAGAATGGAGATTGCTTTTGGATGCCTAGCTCCTGTAGACCATGTTTCGATTTGATCCGACGAACACTTGCTGAAGGAGGATGCAAAGTTCCGTTGGCAGTGGATTTGGAGGATCCAGAATACATCAGAAGACGTTTGGCTGAGTATGATGCAGCGAATGAAACGATGATGATTTGCTCTGATTGTTCCGATGAAGAGGATAATGAGTCCGGGATCTATGCAGTTCCATGGACTTCACGAGACTATCATGGAGACGCAGAGGATTCTCCAACTTCTGATGTGGAATCACAATTGACCGATGAATCCAAAGGAATGGATTCGGATAACCCGGAAACCGATGTTGAGGAGCGATCAGCTGGTGGAATGTATTTGGATTCCACAACAAGTTCAGAGGAAGACAAGGAGAATCTGGTCATCGAGAAACCAATTAAAGCGATTTTCGATCTGGATGCTTTCGACTTCTCGCAGGCGGATTTCGAGTATGACGATGTGGTTTTGGAGTAGATCAACGATTCAAAGGATGGATTTTGATCGGGAATTTATGGATTTTCCTGTGTTTTTTTTTGCTGTTCTATACAGACTTCTGTCTGTCTGTTTCTCTCTCTCTCTCTCTCTCTCTCTCTCTCTCTCTCTCTCTCTCTCTTTTCAACTTTATTACTGCTTTGTTTCAACAATCTTTTAATATTAATAAAATATATTTAATCTAAAAACTGTATCACTCGTATTTTAATAGAACGGCACCCACCAGCTGAGTCACTGTTCAAACAGCTTTTATCCTAACCCTTTCCCTTCAACACAAGGGCCCCAATCTTACCTCACAAGTAGTCCTCCATGTCTCCTGATTCGTCTGATACATCATCGAAAACGTGGGTTGAAGGGTTCCTTGCTCGTTTTCCACGAAGAACGGTGCATATTTCGCCAATTGCTGTGGATTCAGACGAGTCGTTTTCGGTAATGCTCCATTCGTCTCCTCATCATCTTTGCCCTCATCGTCGTCCGAAGCTCCGCCCTCCTTTCCATCTTCATCATCATCACGAACGAACGCCTCATCCTCCTCATCCATATTATCCTCATCCGAAGATCTTCCGTTGTCAAAGGAGATATTGATGGAAGAGGAATTCCGAACTCGGCCATGACCACCAGGAGTAGATGGGGTGGCTGTTGGAAGAGGGAAGTCGACTGGGAAGCGGCGAGTCTCGAGTGGATACGGTAGGGGGGACATGCAACGGAGGCACAGAGCGGAGAGGGAGTCCTGAAAAGAATTCAAAGCTTACTGTAATAGAAGGGCATTGGAAGGTATTGTCAAGATTGAGTCTGAGTGCTCATCTAATAAAGGTCTTTCGAGCTTTCGGAATGGAGCTTCACGTTTGAATAGTTGCGCGCTCAAGATTTTCATCTAATAGAGGAAGTTCCATTTACAGAGCACAAAAACTAGCTGCTCTTCTACAACAGGTTTTCCGAAAAACAAGATCGAATGCTCTTTTATTAAAGGCCTCCAGTTCAGCAATTCTATCCAAATATCCCCCTTTCCAAGACTATTTTATAGTCCTTACCATCGTCATCATCATTATCATCAAAAGAAAAAAAATCGGAACTCGGGAACTCCACTTGACTTTTAGTTTCTCCTGCTGCTCCTCCCGCAACCACAACAAAATATCAAAAGCAGGAGGTTTACCACTTATCACCAATTTGATTTTTTGTGTGTATCAATTAGAGTAAACAGAGGAAGGAGAAGAGGAATGAGGGAATGAAGGAAAACTAAAAACTTGATCAAATATCCGTTCTTCTTTGTTTTTTCGAGATTCCGATTTTATTGGAAGGGAATGAAAATTCGATAGCTTTCTTCTATTTTATTGAGATTCGGAGTCATAAAGCAATTGAGCTTTTTGAATTCAAGAAATGCTCCAGGAGCCTAGTCACTGAGCTGGGAGGTAGCCGATGCGCTCTAATGAGAATTTGTTTCTACAGATACTCTTCCCTTTCTCAATAGGGCGTATTTGCATTTCTAATTTCCAAACTTTTCTAATATAAGGGCTCCGTTTGAGATGCTTTTGAAGCTCTATGAAAAAGGATTCACCTCGAGAAAAATCATTGGGTCCTTCGAAATAAAAAAAAGTGTCACTCTCTCTGTTTGAGAAAGAAACTTTGATCTTCCAACCCAATTGCTATATTTTTCACCTCAAAACAAGAGAAAGATCAGTCTCTCTCTTTCATATTTCTCAGGGCATGTGGTGTTCCAGAGGAGACAGAATCTCATGAGATAAAGAGAGAGAAAGATTAACTGGAGCAATGGGATAGAAGAAGAGGAAAGAATGATTTCTCTGTTGAAAAACAATAGGTACACCAAGCACTGAAAACGTTTTTGTAACAAGGAAAGAGATTTTCAACAGAACCAGTTGGGTCAAGTTTCAGAGGTTTCTGTGTGGTCTGATGTGGTGGTGCTAGTTACGGTGTTTGCGAACTTGGCACTACATTTTACAGCATTTTGTTTAGAGAATAGAGTGGAGCTTAGCTGAATTGGACATAATTCGAAAGTTAGAACTAAAAAACGTTGTACCTAGTTTTCCTGAATTCTCAAACATAGTCAAAGAATATGGAAGGTGCTTTGGTTTTTTCTAATGAAATAGAATCAAAATCGAAAACTATAATTTTTATGGTTTTTGCTTTTTTCTAGAGGAAGCCTATAACTTTGAAGCAGAAAATTCTCAAAGAGTAGGCTTTGACTCAAAAAAAAAAACTGAAAACGAGCCAAAAGAGCAGAGCAAAAAGAGAACAGGGAGAGGAAAAAAAATGAATTTAATCAACTCAAATCAGATTTTGGTTTTGAGAAATGGGAAAGGGAAAGATCAAAAAATGACGGTAGTGCATGAACTCATTCTGACTTTTTAGATGAATAGTGTCTGGAATTTGTTCGGAGGCTGGAATATGAAAAAGTGATGAATTCCGTCACCAATCCTATGAACCTTTCTCTCGTGAACCCCATTCCGGAAATTGGAAGGAAATTGAATTTTGGTTTCAGAGTTGATGAGAGAAAAATTGAATAGATTAGATATAGTTTGAACTCTCCGTAGAGCATTTCGGCTTGAATTATTTTCAGAATTTGAATTTCTAGAGGAGCACCTAAAAAAAGAAGGAATTCCCTGAGTGAAAACTGGGAAAGAACCTCTATTTGTTTCCCCAAAAAAAGACAGACAACCACCACCGCAAAAAAAGAAATCCGTGTTCACGGTTCAATGATTCAGAATAAAAAGAATAATAACAGGTGGTGCCTGAATATCCCCTCTCCGTCGTTTTCCGATTTTTTCAGGTGTCCCCCCCTTATTAGTTTATCAGCAGCAGAAAGAGAGAAGAGAGTGTTCTGTTGTTCTTTTGAAAAAAAAAACCAGGAGACCAGAGGTCAAAAACCTTTAATAAAAGAGCAGAGGAAACTGGTTTTGTGAGGCGAAAAATGATAAAAACTCAATAGAAAGGAGCACCGAACACGGCTGAATAAAGCGTTTAAAAGCTAGGCGAGTTCAGAAAAAGAAGTGAAAGTAAAAGACATAAAAATGAATCGAGAAGGGGAAAAAGAGCATTCCAGTCGTCCTACGAAACGAAAAAATTGGGTGTCCGTCAGTTCAAATTAGCATAATCTTGACACCGTTTTCTATGAAAAAATAGAGGGTTTCGGGGTAAACTTTAGCTGAGTTTGAGGTTGAGAAAAGTGAGCTCGAAAAATAAAAGCTCATTCTTTTACAATTTTTTCAAAGCTCAAAACTTGAAAAAGAGCATAAATATCGACTATAACTGGCGCCATAGCGAAAGAATGGGAAGCTAGGTTTCAGCGATTATTGAAAAGTGCTCACCGAAATCAGAAAAAAATCAATTTAGAAATTATCAGATTCTTAGGTCAAATTTGAAATTACCTCAAAATTATCTTAACAATGAAACTATTCTCGGACCAAAAACCCTCTTTGAAGAGCATTTTGATTTGGTTTTACCTTTTTCTTTTCTCCCTTCGCCTTTTTCTTCTCTCTAACCGGTGCGATTTTCTTTTGCGTTGCCTTTCGTTGAAAACCACGTTTATCACGGTTGAAGCACATTTTTTGAATTTTTGGAAATATTTGAATTTCCGATTTTCTATTTGCTCAATAAATCCACGTAAAACTAGGGAAATTGAGATGGCAAAACATCGTGGAAAAAAAAAGATTTTTGAAGAATAGAGAGAGAAAAAATTGAATAGAAAGAGTGATGAATAGCGTGAGAACTTATGAGAATATACATCAGGAAAACGACCGAAAATCAGAAATTCGGTCGTTTGATCTTTTCTTGGGACTACCTTCAATGCACAATCTAGCTCTAAAAGTCAACCTACCACTATCCTGGCCTTGGGTCCCGTTTTCCATTCATCACTCCAAAATTCTTTGAGCTCCCGGGAGCAAATTTCTAGGACTTGCAGGTTTTTTAATTCTTCTCTTGCTTTTTCTGCAATCACTGATTACTGGTTACTTCAGAATTTTTGTATTTTTTAACATACTAAAATTGCTCAACAATCGTAAAATTGCGATGGTTCCAATGACGACTTCAGTATGTGCTGCTGATAAAGACTTGTCAAAAGTTCCGAAGAGAGAAGAGAGAAGACGGGTGGGACGGGAGTTCGACGAGGCGGCAAGGTGACGGCGGAGCACTTCCAGAAGGTATTTACAGATATTCTCACGGAGAAGGTGAGTGCGGGTACGTTCTGAAAATAAAAAAAAACGTCTTGATGGGTTTTCACCAAAATCAAAACTCAGGGTCTCGCACCGAGAAGTAAAACTATTACGGTAAAAGGCTTACTGTGAAAACTCACTATTTTTCAAGGTGAAGAATAGCAACTGCAAATGTTTATCCAGCAATAAAACTTGTGGTGTCTGATCCGACGGATCCAATATTTTGATCTTCGCCATAAGTCGCTGCATAAATCCTTCGTGCCTTCCGATTGCCTGACCATTTCGTGCTTAAAATTATGCGAATATGAAAATTTTGAAGCAAATTCATGGCTTACGAGATCTTGAGGCCTTGATAAAAAACGGTAGGAATGCTTCTGGAAGCTCATCTTTTCGAACGAATAACTTGCACATCGGAGTGACGAGACCGCCCATTCGGACTTTCAGATTTACGCGGGAATCTGTAACAAGGATTGATGTATTTGAAAAATTATGGAGGGGAGTATTTGATGACGTGCTTCACGGCAGTTAACATCCTCACCTTTCGACCCAATAGAATGCATCAATTTCCATAGTAATTCATCTAAATACGGATCGATTGCCGGTTCATCTGTCACATCTACTGTTAAGAAGACCCTCTTTCGTGTAATCCGACATAACGTTGCAATTGCATCTGCCTTTACCACATATTTCTCTTTTTTCCGGTCGTTATCATTCGAAAAATGAGTGAAGATTAGATCGAGAAGACGGCATAGAAAGATGACATCCGCTTGAGTACGGTCTCCCTGAAACAAGAAGTGTATTATTATTGAAATGCTCTTTCTAAAGAGTACCTCGAATCCCAGCAACAGGCATTTGATTCCACTTTTGGCCAGATTCGTTCGTTTTTTGTGTCCGAATGCCTCAATGAGCTCATGCTTCTCCTCTTCAGTCCAAGCTCGATTTATACTGAAAAATTGAGATTTGGGCTAAAATTAAAGACTCAAGCTTATGATAAGCTCTACTAATTCAATTAACAAGCATCAAATAAACATGAAACACAAATCTTTACCTTGGAAGAATTGCATCGGCTGCTCGAGACTGCGGTTGTTCTGCCAGAAAATTGGAAGTGTTGACGACGAGTTGGCACCTGAAGAACGATAGAATATAACGATTCATATGTGGTTTTCAGCAAAAGAACAAGAATAAGCTTAGCAATGACTATTGAAATTTATACGATGTGTCGATTTTTATATTATCGATTGGCAGTTTTTCAGTTCATGTCACAGAGTGAAGGTTACATCTAACGAAGCGCATTACTTTGACACTATCGAATTAAAAACAAATAAACTAGAAGCTTTATACTCCTAATGATTCTTCATATCATTTACATTTAAAAAATTACCTATTAATATTGATTGTTATTCATTTCTACAATTTCAAAGTTGATCGATTGCTTCAAACTATGAAAATCGTAAGGAAAGTTAAAGAATTTATACATCCAAAGTTATTTGTTTCGGAATAAACCGTTCTGATTGCATATGCTAGTTCAGAAACTCGTCTCGAACAATCGAATGAAGCTTTACAGGTGTATACAACGAACATAACTGTTCTATGAAACTATTCATTACTAAGCTTTTGAAAATCAACGATGAGCAGAAAAAAAACCCAGTTGCATCGCACTTTTCCTTTATAAAAAGCCTCCTCTTACCATGTCTGTTTAATATCCTCGTCTGGCATATTATCGCATTTTCAGCCGGGAACTCCGTCTGTAATTTGCTTTGATTTTCCCTGAAAACCTAAACTTTTCAAGCAATATTCATATTGACAGGCAACAATTGAACGAGAAACAACAGAAAGTGAACAGAGGAAAATTCTGAAAAATTTATTCTCACTATTCAAATCTTTCACTAATTATAAACCGAGTTGATGAGGAGAGAGAAGAAACGTTATATTAAAAAAATGTCCAATTTCGTAGTTTTGAAAATCCAGTGAAGGAGGTCATCCTATCCTCTGTAGAAGAAGCCAGTCTGCAAGAAAAAAGAAACAATTTAAAACGAAATATTTCCATAGCAACATTAGGAAAAGAGGGTCCCTTTTCTCTGCGTCTCCCACTTTTGTGTGCTACTTCCTAGGGATGTCTAGCTTTATTATTCGTTTCGTTTGTTGTATTTTCGTATTTTTCACATTGAAGAAAAAGGGAAAAGAAGTCGAAAAAAGGTTTGGTGAAAAACAGGAAATTGGTAAATTTTTTGGCGCTTTTGGGAAAGTTTCACAAGGAAAAATAAGAGGAAACGAGGCAAGTACTACAGGAAATGTGGGTGTTTTCTGACAGATAACAGTGAAAAATGGGCACTTTCAGTGTTTGTGTTTTGATCGGAAGAAAATGAAAATTTGCATTTTAAGATCAAGTTCTAATAAAACCAAAGATTTTGCCTGATAATCTGTAAAAAATAAGCTTGAAAAGGGCACTATTCCAGTAATTTTTAGCTTGAGAGCATGCGAAAAAGCTTATGCCAAAAATGGGATTCGAAATGAAAATTGATGAATGCCAAAGAGTTTTTCCGTTAAAATTAATAAATTAGGGTTTGAACTTTTTGATGTACTAGAAGCATTTCTTCGAACGGAACTCACATTGACAGCCTCACACTCCTCTTCGGACATTCCTTGCCGCTGAAATCTGTGTGGAAGTTGAGTCCATTCGATTCCCTGTCCACGTGGAATCTTTCCGACTGGTCCAATTGAAGAAGCGGTCTGAGTTGATGGAGCAGAAGGAGAGGGAGAAGATGTGACTGGAGCTGAGAAGTTTCCGGATACTTGAAGTGGTGGAAGAGATTTTGCATCGAAGAATGGACGTGGGAGACGGGCGCCAATGAATTTGATCATCGGTTTGCGGAATGTCGCCTGTAATAAGAATAATGTCCAGGAGGATTTTTTTTAGAAAGCAGGCAGCAAAGGAAAGATTTATCGAACGGAAAATCACGATAAAAGTTAGCACTTCTTTCATGGATTTATCAAAATTTACACTGTTTTTTGCATAAATCCCCTGATTTTACTGTTTTTATTCAGAGTTATTCGTGAAAACTGACAAAACTTACAGCCTTGGCAACAGTTGATGAGTGCATTTCTCTTTTAATCGGTGCTGAACCACTTGGAATCGATGCTTTTATTATCGGCTGACTAGTTGACTTTTGTTGGAGAATCTGAACCGGATTCTCGATACTTTTGACTTTTCCGCCGAAAATCGATTGGAAAAGTGATTGGAGACGGGCGGCCCAGAGGGTTCTGAACAATTCTAATTGAAATTCAATGTTTAGTTAAAAGAATTCTAAAATCTACATGCATAAAAAGCAAAAAGAATAAGTGCAGGAGGCAACACAACAATTATATCACGGATAATGCATTATTATTTTTAGAAATAATTCGTTTTGAGTGGGGACAAAACACGAAAACTAAATTAATGATCGTTTTTTGAATTACTTGATTAATGTGAAGTCGAAGAACCGTTTCATTTTCAGCTCGTTTTTCAGCAAAAGAAACCAGAAGGAATACTGGAAAAGGGCGCCGCCTCGGGAAGCCTGACGAGAAAAGCGCAAGCAACTTTGATGTCTGCGTCTCTTCTGGATAAACGAATCCCTCGAAATGGACCACTTGGTTGTATACTTTTCGACGGAAAGAAACGTGATGAAGATGACTTGTTTATGTTTTAAACATGATTCTGGTGGGAAAGAACTAATAGGCGAAAGGATTGGGGGAACAACCGGTTTTTTGAAATTAGTGTTGCAAAAAATATGTTGTTTTAAAGTTTGGAGAGAAAAAATAGTAATTTTTGAAGATTCCAAAAAAAAACTATTGAACAAAAAACTGCGGGTAAGGATAGAAAAAAAATTGGTTTGAATCCCAAAAAATGCCTATTCCAACCTTTGAAAGAAAAATTGTTCAAAAATGAGCGAGAATAATTTAAAAAAAAAGAAAGCTATTTTTCCAAAGAAAACTCCCAAGAAAAAATGCATGAAAAATTAGTGAAAAACCGTAGACCGGAGAGCTTCGGAAATTAAAGGTGCATGCTCGTTTTTGTAATTAGGTTTCAGCACGCTTCAATGAAACTGAAAAAATTATTATTATTTGCAGAAATTTTCTCTTCTTTTTTCCAGTAAAATCGCCTGAATAGCTCTATTATTACCTGAACATTCAGAAGCTTCTGGTTTTATCGTAAGCAACTTATTCTCAAAATGATTTTCTTTCATTCAAAACAATGCAAGTTCAAGTTGAAAATAATTAAAATCTGAGTTTACGAGAGAAAAATGAAGTTAAAAATGCCAAAAATTCAACGATGATGTTACAAAAAAATCGATCTTCTGAACGAATTCAGTAGATTTTGAGTGGCAAATGCGCCGGAGGCGCAGGATGAACTCTTCAATAATCTGAAATTGAAAGTGCAAATCTAGGATTAGCCACCCAAGATTAGCCAAAATCCGTTAAAAACTAAGTGACTTCCCCTGAGGTCCTAAGAAAACAAAATACAAATCCACTTCCATTTCCCATTTTTTCGACCACCCATACTCTCATTTTCCCTCCAAAATAAATTAAATCCAAAATCCAAAATTTCATTCCCCCTTTCCCTCTCTCTCTCTCTTCATATCCTTGTTTCGTGCTCCAAAAAAGCATAAGAATTTGACGTCAAAAGTCTCTTGACCAGCAGCTGCTTCTTAGTCTCCATGACAACTGAAGAGGTATCAGAGAAAACGAGAAATAGGGCGGAGTTTCTCTCTTGAGCTCTGGTTTTCTCTCTCTTCAGTATTACGCATTTTGTGCTTTCTTCCATTTTCAAAACACTCTCTTCAACTACAATTATGTGTCTATTACGATCCGGCGTTGGAAGATATCAAGTTTTTAGCTATGTTTTATCGGCAGTCATGATTCCTATCACTTTCTATGCAGTTTGGCCGTGTTATACACCGTATTTGGCTAGTGGTTAGTTTCATTTTTTGAATTGTTTTAATTACCAATGGAGCGCGTTTTCAAATATTTTGTTTTTGAATTTTTTTTTGATATGTGTTTTGTTTATATTTCCCTTTATGACCCCTTCTCAAAAGAACATTTCTGACCGGAAACCCAAATGTTTTTCTGCCCTCCTGTTATTTCCGGTTGCATAGCTTTTTATACTTGAACATTTTCTTGTATGGCCTAGAAGCCCAAATTTAGTCCTTCTGTAATCAACTACCACTGAATCATTGACAGGTGAACCTGTGAAGAGAGATAAAATGACTAAAATTGGGACAATTAGAGTTTGGGGCTGCTGAGATTTGGTTTTTCGGAGATGTTGAGATCTAGGTTTGGTGCTGCCTGTTTGGAGCTGGAGCTGCATGAACCTGAATTTGAAGTAGCTAAAATCTAGGCACGCTGGTTGAACCTGAGTTTGGAACTGATTACATTTCAGTTTTGGCGCTGCTACAGCTTTGAACCAAGGGGAATTTTGATCTACAAAGTTTACTGTTACAATCATAACCCATGAAAAAGTTCTGAATTATTTTTCTAGTTGGATTCGCATAATTATTCCCCGTACATTATGAACAAACGATCTGAGATAACACAAACACGCTTGTATTTTTTTAGGTTTCAAAGAAAGGAAACCACAATGATGGCTTATAAGCCTGCCGTAACACCTATAATAAAAGCACACCGGCATGTTCAGAGCTGCATATCTTAGTTGTTTTTGAAAATTTCAAGGCATGGTCAACAAGAAACATGTTTATCATAACATTTTAAACATTTTATCAGTTGAAAACTTTTTGATAACTCTAACGACAATCAAGATATACTGCTATGAAAATGGTCCTGGGTGTACCATTGGCTACAAAATTTTTTTCCTATACATCATTCTACAGTTCCATGACGAGCAATTCAAATTCCTAGGTGCCTTTCCATTCGATACTCATTCTGTAATCACGCTCCTTACCGATCCTCACGTTTTCCTTCCCATCTATTTCTGGATTTTTGAAGTTTCTCAAGCCTTTCCTTATTTCTCAAATGACGTATTTTGTATATGTTGTAGTGACTTGGGAAAGTTGATTTCTTGATTCAATTTTCCATTTGACTATTCTATGAGTTTGAATGTTCAAAATTCAGTGCCGTTCTGTTAGAGGCCACAATGATCTTGTTTGATCTTGAACGGAAACGTGTTGTGTTCTGTTCCCTTATTACGAAAACTAATAAGCTTCTTCATTCCTCCACCTGACACTGAACAGTCCCCCGGGATAGGGTACGTGACTTCCTACTGTATCCATGTACTTATATCCTCCCACATGGGGAATCAAAGAGAATGTTGTTTGGAGAAAAGTGTTTCCTTGTTACGTCAGAGAAAAAGTTGATTTTAGTTTATATCAGTGATCAAAATGA
>GL380255.1:72254-88765 GCA_000143925.2 Caenorhabditis brenneri | reverse complement strand
TGATCTGAAGAATCTGCCTAAAGACTCAAATGACACGCGGCTGAGGGAAAATTTTTCATGGTTAGATTTGGCCGGCGGTCTCACTACGATATCCAAACTCGAGAAAGAGATGGAAGCTTTGAACGAAAAATGGAGCATATTGGGAACAAATAAAATCCGACGAGCTGTTCAACAAGCTGAGTTTTTTGACTCCAACCTGAAAGGAATCAGTGATATGCCGAACCAAGTTGATACCTTGGTCACCCAATTGAACACGTTTCCGGCGCTCAACCTTAATTCTGCTTATAGTAAAGGTCTACTGGGGTTGAGCAGGGATTTATTGGAGTTGTTGAAAATAGGGGAAGCTATCCAAGAAATATCAACTATTTTGAAGAATAACAAGAACTTGGTTACTAATTTGGATGCGTCAAATCCTCCTTCTCTTGCAAGTGTCATATCTCTTCTTGAAGCATTGCAGCCTCATATTGAAGTATTGCAACGTGGAAAGAAGATCAAGAATCTCACTATACATATAAAAATTCGTCCGACGGACTACACTGAAGTCAAAACGGCAGCGTCTTCTATATCATACCAGAGTTTTCTCAACGCGTTGAAGAATCATAAAGGAGACAATTTGAGCAAAGTGGCAACTACGGCCGAACTTGCAATTCGGATTCGTGAACTCAAAACAGACACTGTTTTCTCTAAACATATTGGAACTGCTTCCTCGATAGTTTTTGGTTCTTCTAGCTCTTTTGAAAATATTCGAACAACGATGGGAGATATTAAAGTAAGTAAAATATATGAATGTCTTCAATTTTGAAACGATTCTTTTCCAGAAGTTATCGGCTGACAACACTCGAACGTTCTCACAACTCGCGAATCTCCAGAAGTTCTCAAAACCACTTGGTGATTCCTCAGCCATCATCAAAAAAATTCAAAAAGTGTTGGAGAAGGAAAAACAGTTGATGGATTTTGTGAACAATGGAAACATCGTGGAGCAGCTGACAAAATCTGATGATATCACTGATAAAATTAAAAACCCAGTCAAAAAACTGTGGGAAGGGTACAATGATGTCAGTCAAAAAACCAAGATATTGTTAGACGGGGTCAAAAAGAGAAAAGATGGGGTCACGAAACCGAGTGATGACAAGTTGGAGTCTTATGGACCAATTATCGAAGGGCTCGATGGACTAGGAGACGTCACTCTGAATGTGGATAGAAGAATTATGGCAATCGGTGTACTGCTCCCTTCGATTACTGATAAAAACATCAACACGAGATTGGATTCTCTCAAAAAAACTCTGACGGAGCTTGGTTCTCTGGACCTGACATTTGCACGTCAATCATCATCTCTGAAAGGGATGTCTCAGGTGTTGGCAGGAATAAACGACGTGTTTTTGAGTACTACACCAGCGACGACTACGAAGAAACCCGCTGAGAGAATTCGAACCGGGAACATACCAGATTACGGAAAAATCGAAATTGAATTTGCACATCCAAGATGGGAGAAGTGGTATGAAACAGGCTACTCATATGACGAATACTTGTAAGTTTATATTGTTAATGTCGTTGGCCACGTTGAAAAAGCTAGGTCACGGGGGCAAAAATGAAAAGTGTCCCACCTTTAGGCTCCGTCTACCGGTGCGTCCACTTGAAATTGCGCGGCGTTTCAAAATTCAGTTTTCTTATCAATTTTCCGGGCCGGGTGTGATGAAGGCCGAAATCGCAATACGGAAAAAAGGCTTTCATTTTGGATTTCCAGGCCACTTTTTCAAATTTTCTTCCAAAATAAAATATTTTTAGGTCATTCTAAGCTACTAATTGAAATTCTAGACCAACACGTGAAGTTATAGGCCATCATTCGGGTTTCTAGGCCATCCTTTCCGAATTCCCGGCCGTTTGAAATCATTGGAATTTTAAGCGACCTCGGAATCTGGAATTGTCACAACAGAGCGCGCTTACATTAAATAGACGAGACCGTATAGCTGTAAACTGCAACAAAATCAACCACATAATTCAGTTTTGCAGCAGAGATACCATTCGCGAAATTGCCATTTGGGTGGGCACCGGCGTCGGCATCGTATGCGTGATTTTCAGTGGGCTAAGTGGATACGTTTTATGGAGAGAGAGGAAGCAGGACGAAAAAGAGGAAGCAAAATTGAAACAGAAAAAAGAAAAACCGAAAAGGAAAAAAACGAGAAAAACGAAAAAATCCACATCAAAATCAACTGAAGCAGTAGCCGTACCTCCTCGTCCTTCTGGTCGAGTTCAACTTGTTGCTCCTCCTGCTCCAGCTCAGGCTCCACCTGCTCCTGCTCCTGTTCCTGCTGCTGTTTTTCCTGTGGTCCCTGTTGCTCCAGTTGGTCCTGCTCCAGTTCCTCGTCCTGAAGTCGTTGCAGCTCCACCTCCTAACCCAAATCCGGCACCAGTTCAGGGTCCTGCTCCGGCTGCTGCTCCTGTCCCGAATCCTGCACCGGCACCAGTTCCAGGTCCGGCTCCTCAGGCTCCTGCACAGAATCCGAATCCAAACCCGGCTCAAAATCCAGAGCGTAATCACGGTGCTGCTCAACAAAACCAAAATGAAGAGTACTTTGAGGAACAAAACGAGGATGAAACTTTGCGGTGTGTAAAATCGATAGAGAACTGAGCATTTTCTGTTTTTATATCTACTTGTGAAAATAAAAATTCTAAAATTCATTAACTTTTCTTCCAACGAAAAAAAGTATTGACCTAAAAATGGTAGAACAGGTGGAAATTGAGCCACTAATAAGCCGGAATCAAGTCTTTTTCAAACCCGTTGATAGATTTTTTTTGCTGCTCCAGGAAACAAATTTCCAACAAAGAAAAAACCACGTGGAGCGGTGGCAACCATTGCCTGACCTCCGTCCAAACCTTGGTTGTACTAGAAAGGTTCAGGGAGTTCTAACAGGTTTTCCAGACTTTCGGAGCATTTTAGTCCAGGTGGAATGTGCAGGAAAGATGAATTCTTTCTTTCTCTCTCTCTCTCTCCCTCTCTCTCTCTCTTACTGTTCGTGATGACACGTCATTGAAAAAACTTCAAAATCAAAAAAAAAATTATTGATTTCAACGTGAACTCTCCCATTTTCTTGGGGAACAAAAAAATCAGTTTTCGAAATCTTTGACAACATTCAAAATTAACGAAAGCAATAAAAACCAATGCATCGAATTTATCGTCTTTTGATAATCGCGTCACTTTTGACTTCAATCACGGTCAACTCATGTAACATATATTCAAAAATGCTGAACTCAAAATTGATTTTTCAGCTCCATCTTTCTTTATCGTGGAACTGGACCCACATTTGATTAGTCGGGAAGAGAGAGATGCCAGTGGTTAGATTATCTTGATTTATATTAATTTTTTTTCCTTTTTGCCAAAAAAAAATTCAACAGAAACGTCGAAATTTCTATTTTCCTTCCAGATGATCCCTTCTCCATCCTCCAATCTCGCATCTCCTCACTTGCCCGTATTGTCAGTGGTGTTACCTTGTACAATGGTCTTGTGGATGGATCGATTCCTGTTGATGAGGCTATTGGAGAATTGATGAATATTGGATCCTTCAGTTTGGATGACTTGATGAAATCCGGTGAACAAAAAGTGAAAGGTTTTGCTGAAAAGTTGAAGGCGGCAAGTACCAAGATGGCTGATAATTCAATTGAGCTAGAGACGGCAATAATGGACTACCTCAAAATGAAGGAGATGTGGAATGAAGTTGGAGATTTGAATAAGCTTCCTGATAACTCAAAGTTTGAAGAGCTCAAATCAATGAATAGTTTGGATTTGAAGGATATTGAGGATTTCAAGTTAACTGATGCACTCAATAAACTCGATACCAATTCCATAGCAGATATCCCAAAGATCAAATCTGCTGTGGGAAAAATCGCGGAAGTCAGCAAAAAAGCAGTGGAACTGATGGACGAGAAACACGTATTGTCAACCCTCGCCGATATGACATCTTTCCATAAATATGTGAACCTCATTAGCTTTGTTGAGAACTCCAGACCTTACAAAAAACTGGATTCAAGCTACGCGGCATCAATGAAAGCAGATGTGAATGAATTACAAGGAATTGACAATAACGGAACATCTGTAATCTCAATCATAAAGAGAATCACTTTGTCTCAATCTGGATCTCAGGATTTTGATCGCAAACATACTTCGGGCTTTGTGAATGGTTATGCTGATCTGAAACATCTTCCTAAGGATTTCGATGACTCATTTGTATCGAAAAAATTTAGATGGTTGGTACTAGATGATGGTCTAACAACGATATCCAATCTTGAAAATGGAATGAAGACCTTGAGCGAAAAATGGACTGAGCTGAGAAAAGACAAAATTCGAAAAGCTGTTCAAAAAGCTGAGTTTATCGGAGAAAAGCTAAAAGGAATCAGTGGTGTTTCCAATCTGGTCGAGGGCTTGATCTCCAAACTAGTAAAGTATCCCGAGCCAATGTACTTACATGACTACAGTTCCGAAATATCAGAAATGAGTCAACACTTGTTTGAATTGTTCAGAAAAGGAGAAGCTATTCGTGAGATATCGACTCGCTTGGAACAGAATAAGGATGTAATTACTCAAATGAATACTTCGAGAGTAATGTCTATTCGGCTCTTCATGACTCTCCTACAAGCAATACAGCCTGCTGTAGAAGTGTTGCAAAAAGGAGAGAAAGTTAACAAACTTGCAGAGCTTCTGGTTAAACAACCGAAAAGCTACACAGGAATCAAAACTGATGTTCCTTCGACATCTTGCCAAGCCTTCTTCAACGCGATCAAGAATCATCAAGGAGATGACTTGGAGAAAGTAGGAACTGCGGCAGAACTTTCGATTCTGATTCGGGAACTCAAAACCGACACTGATTTCTCGACACATATTGGTACAGCTTCTACAATAGTTTCTGGTTCTGTCGACTCAATTCAGAGTATTCGAACTGCGGTGGGGGATATTAAAGTGAGTAGTTACCTGGTACGGGGCAAGAATCTGGGAGAAGTTTGGGAGAGAATAGGTAAAAACCAGTCGGTGGCGCTGCCTACGGTGGCTCACCTCCTTTTTGTTCGTTGCTGCGCTCCTCAATGGGGGGGGGGGGGGGGGGTTAGTTTGCCACGCTTAAACTTTTTTTTAATCATTCTTTTTTTTGATCAACTTTTTTTTTGATAAGCCTTCTTTCTTCTGAAGTTCAAAAATGATGCTAATTTGAATTCCCGCCAAAGTTTTGAAAATTTGAATTCCCGCCAAAAAAATAAAATGTTTTGAGGTTTCTGGAAGTTTCTAGAAGATTCTGGAAGTTCTGGAAGTTCCTAGAAGTTTCTGGAAGCTCTGGAACTTTCTAAAAGTTTCTGGAATTGCTGAAAGATTCTAGAAGTTTCTGGAAGTTCTGGAAGTTTCTAGAAGTTTCTGGAAAGAAGGAGCATGTTCTGGAAGGTTTTCCATCCAGAGCTTGCCGGTTGAGTTTTCGAAGTACCGTAACTGCCGTAGTCCTACAGTAATCTCCACCCTTTTTCGTTGGTGTACTATTGGGGTCCCATCGATAGTACATGCAAAAAATGGAACAATTCTGAGCACTACGAACCCGTTTTCTAGCTATTGTTGAGTTGTCTGGTTACTGTAGCTACCGTAATCCTACAGTAACCCGTGCTCCAAACTTTATAGAATTGAAGCGCTCGGTGACACACACACACACACACAGAGCTATTCCTTTAGTATATAGAAGAGATGATGGGAGTAGCACAAAACCGTGTCATTTGAAAAAATGATAATAAATGATTCTGGTGGGTTTCAACCTGTGGAAAGTCGGACAGTTTACAAAAATCGTTATGAGCTGCGCTAGACGGCTTGATCGGAAAATTTTAAACAAGATTATTACAGAAATCCTCTGCTGACAATACTCAAACATTCTCACAACTCAAGGACCTCCAAAAGTTCTCAAAACCACTTGGTGACACGTCAGCTGTCATCGACAAAATTCAAAAAGTGTTGGAGAAGGAAAAACAGTTGAAGAATTTTGTAAACAATGGAGAAATCGTGATGCAGCTGGCAGGATCTCAAAAAATCATGATTTCCGGCGAAATCAAAGAACTCGCAAAAAAGCTCTGGTATGGGTTTTATGATGTCAGTATAAAATCCAAGATACTGTTAGACGAAGTTAAAAGGAAAGAAGTTGGAGTCAAGGAGCCCAGTGATGACAAATTGGAGTCGTATGGACCTATTATTGGAAGTCTGGATGGACTAGGAGACGTCACTCTGAATGTGGATAAGAGAATCATGGCGATTGGTAAACTGCTGCCTTCAATTACTGATCAAGACACCGAATTGAAATTGAAAACCCTCAAACAGTCTCTGACAGAACTTGGCTCTCTGGACCTGACATTCGCACGTCAATCATCTTCTCTGAAGGGAATGCCTCAGGTTTTGGCAGGAATAAACGATGTGTTTTTGGGTACCAAACCGACGAGTACAGTGGACCCTAAAACCGGAGAAAATGTATGTGGTGTACAAGTTTCTCCTGAGGATGGTTGTGAACCGTCGATGACGGAAGAGGAATTTTATGCATCGCCTGAGGACAACGACACATCCACTAAGGGTAAACCTGGAAATAACGTGTAAGTTGTTAGCTGAAGCAAGTGCGCCCGAATCAAATTGCGCGGCTAATCAAATTTTAGTTTTCTAAATTCGCTGAGCCTCATATGATGATCTGATCGCTTTAAATTCTGGGAAAAGGCAATATTTTAGAATTCTAGGTCATTCTTTGGAAATCTAAGTCACCATTAGGAATTCTAGGCCACTATTCAGAATTCTAGGCCATTATTTGGTTTCCTAGGCCTTTTTTTGAATTCTAGGCCATCATTTCAAAATGAAAGGGACTAAAATTTGTTATTCTAGGCTGTTGTTTGGAATTCTACTCTATTATATATATATATATTTTTTGTTTATATTTTGTCAAAAACAATCACAAATTTCACCAGAAAGCATATTCAAAATCATTGCAATTTTAAATTACCTCCAACAAAAGCTGGGTATTGGCAACCGGGCGCGCTTGCTTGAAGTGGACAGGCGGTTTAGCTGCGTGAAATTCATCCAAATTTGTCTTTTTCACAGAGTGTACTGGGTTGGTGTTGGTCTTTTATGTACTATATTCGGTGGCGGCATCATCACATTCGTGGTTTGGATTGTGAAAATCAATATTCAAGCCTACATGAGACAGAAGAGATATAAAGAAGAAAATAAAGAAAAAGTAGCTAAGGCTCGGAAATGAAAGATTATATAGCTGGTCGTGTTCGTTCTCCAGGTCGTCGTTCTTATCCAGTTAGTAAGCCTCCATTATCCGAAGACCAGTAGCATCGATACTAAATTTAACATGACTTTTTTTTGTGACGATTGTTTTGTTTTGAGATCTACTTGTGACAATAAAAAACTTCAAACATACTAACATTTCTTCTCAAAATGGTTCACAATTTAACCAATAAAAGAGTTTTCTCTCATTGCCTCCTGAAGACCACGTAGTCTAGATGGTCAACTCAGAGTCATTTGCTCCGTATACACCCATAGAGACAGGTCGTCTTGTTTAGACGTCTTTCCCCAAGTTTTTTTCTATCATGGTCCCGGCCCTACTTGCATACTCTCTTCAAATTTATCTTCGTGTTCACAGCGTCCCTATCATCTAGCTCCTGTTCCTAGGCTTTCTTTAGGAAGAGTATATGAGATAATCTGAGCTATGAGTGATCTGTGTTACAAGGGTATAGTATCACCGAACCTTCAATAGAAATCCGTAACTTACTCATCAAAAACCTTTGAAACCTTCATTTCCCTTCAATCTAAAAACAAGACTTTTTATATCTAATAGGACCTATTTTTCTCCTTATCAATCAAATCTCATTTGTACTAGTCTGGCCTCCCTCCATTCTCGTTCAGTAGTGTGATCGATAGGTGCCAGAGGTCATATTAACTCTTTTGCGATGGGGTCATTGCGGCCTAGTGACTCCACAGTCTGGACTCCCCTCTCACAGTCATTCGCATCGTCTGCCCCCATGGAGACAGGTCGTCTTTTTATAGGCCTCTCTTACCCTCGTTGGGTCATCCTACTAGTTTTTGATGGCCCCCTTTTTTTATTTTTTTTTTCTTCTGCCTTCTCAATCCTTCAGGATGGTTTTTTCAACAGTAATCAGTTTATCTACTCTTTGACCATCCTTACCTTTTGATATTGTGAAGGTAAAGTACGTAGCCAATCTTCGAAATTCCCTGCGCCTTTATGAAAGATTGACTGCGTACTGTACCTTCATAATATCTACGTCCTTTTACTCTGTAGTCTTTTCTCTTCCTCTCTCTTTCTCTCACACTCCCTCTATTTCACTACCTTTGAATCTTAAAAAACTCCTCATCATCACTTTTCATCAGTTTCCATACTCCCAACCTTCATCATGATTTTTTTTGAAATTGTATTCATGTCTTTAGATTGTTTTTGTGTACACCCATCTTCCCTTGCAACCATACAGTAAGAGGTGGATTAGTGTAAACAAAACCGATCGATAGTCATTCGATAGAGGTCACCTGGGGTCACCCTCAGGGGGTCACCACAACACTCCCCAACCTCATCCCTCTAACCCCTTCATTATTGTCTTCTCCCTTCTTCCAAAACGGTCGCCTGTTCTGAAGCTCTCATCCCTTTTCTTTGTTTTCCCCCTTCTTCCATTTTTTTTTCGGTTACAATTTTTATTCGTACTATTTCTCTGTTTCTACTCTCCGATTCTCAAATTAATCAAGTTTTATTTTCAGAACTCTCTACTTAAAAATCAATATGTCATCTGCATCATCTGCTGCTGCCACCACCACCACCAAGATCTATGGAGTTTCGCAACCAATCAGTTTGGCTCAGCCAACCCCAAAGGATCTCTCCCTGACCTGCTCACTTTTGCAAGAGCTCAAGTCAGTTGGAAGTTTTGAAGCAAAAGAAGAAACCACCAAGCGCATTCAAGTCCTGCAATTTCTCAATGCCACTGTCAAGAAGTGGATCCAAGGTATTTCATCTGCACGTCTTCCAAACGGTAAGTTTTTTGAAGCCGGAGGGCAAGTTGTGTCCTTCGGTTCATACCGTCTTGGCGTTCATTCCTCCGGGGGAGACATTGACTCAGTTGTTATTGCGCCAAGGCAAGTATCCCGGACAGATTTCTTCACATCACTCAAGGATATTCTTCTTAGAAATCCGAATGTAAAGAATCTGAACGCCGTGGAGAAAGCTTTCGTGCCAATCATGACGTTCGAGTTCGCCGGAGTTGACGTTGATTTACTCTTTGCCCGTCTCGATTTGGCTGTGATCCCGGAGAAGATTGACCTGACTGACGACAACCTTCTGAAGAATATGGATCAAGAATCAGTCAGAAGTCTCAACGGTGTCCGCGTCGCCGAGAAACTTCTTCAACTGGTCCCCAACCGCGAGTCATTCTGCATGACACTTCGAGCCATCAAAGTTTGGGCGAAGAGCCACGGAGTCTACAGCAACGCCATGGGCTTTTTCGGTGGAATCACTTGGGCTCTTCTCGTTGCCCGGACCTGTCAACTATACCCGAATGCCACCCCTTCCCGACTCGTTCAGAAGGTATTCTACGTCTTCTCCACATGGAACTATCCATCACCAATTGTTTTGTGCATGCCGACTCGTGAACGGCCAGACATGCTCGCATTGGACAATCTTTGCTGGGGAAGAAACCATGCTGACAGATTCCACTTGATGCCAATCATCACTCCAGCGTTCCCAGAGCAGAATTCCACGCATAATGTCTCTCGGTCAACAATGGAAGTGATTAAGAAGGAGATGGCCGATGCATTGATTATCTGTAATGATGTTTTCGAAGGAAAATGTGACTGGAAGTTCTTGTTCGAGGAGGTAAACTTCTATTCCCAATACAAGCACTTCGTGGTCATGAAGTTGGATGCGAAGAAAGAAGAAACCGAAAACAGTTATGGTGGATTCCTGGAGTCTCGTCTCCGTGTATTGGTTGGAGCATTCGAAAGAAACCGTGGAATCAAGCTAGCACATTTGAATCCGAAGAAGTGTCAACCAACTTCAAAGTCGCAATCACTTTGGTTCATTGGACTCGAATTCGATGAGGTCGTGAAGAACATGGACTTGACACGAGAAATCGACAATTTCAAGTGGAATTTGAATGTCCAGGCGAAGCAGATCGCTGGATTCGAGGACGTTGAGCTGGACATCTCCTATGTCAAAAGGTCCCAACTGATCAAGTACCTGCCAGCTGCTGAACTCAAGAAGGGACGATTCTTCGTGGCAAAAGGATCAGCTGAAGACAACAAGGAAAATGCTGGAGGACTGAAGAGGAAGTGTGACAATCCGATGTCATCCGTAGTTTCGAAGAAGCAATGTTGATTATGTTCTTGCTCAAACATTTCGAACGGTACGTCTTGTTATTTTTTAACCATTCTTTGTCATTTGTTGTTTGAGATTTTGAATAAATAAAGTAAAACCAAAAAAAAAAAAAATTGGAGTGCCCTTATACTGTGGCTGTCCTGCAAACAGAGACAGTCCAGTATTCGGGTGATCCTATTGATTTTTTTTCTTTTTCTCTTCTTCAATTGCTTTCCTCCTTCTTTGTGGATGATCCACATAATGAGGATTCCGAAAGCTCCCTATTAATTACAAGGATTCAATCGATTGCGAACTAGTCGCTGCGATCTAGAAAAGTCGAAAAGATACTCAAGCAATAGAAAATTGTACAATTTTTATCAGCATGCAATATCCAAAAAACTGTTGAATAGCTAGTGGGGGAGGCAAGAAGACAAATTAGTATTTGGAGCTAAGGGAGACTGCGGAGCAGTAATAAAGGAGACAATTCACAAGAAAAAAGTACGAAGTCGTTAGTAATAGTTACACAATTGAACAGATTTATATGGATGTGGGTTTAGTATGGGAAGCGTCCAGCCATCTTGAGTACCAAAGCAGCACAGTAGGCCTTGTCAGTGTATGTCGCGTTGGGGCACATCGAATACGGGGAGCACACTTCGTCGCGCTTCAAGCATCTGTTCGATTCACTGCACATGTAGGTGTCGGGGTGGGCTCCCAAGCATTCTACAAATTGAATTTGTTATTGAAGCCGATTGAAATTAAAACAAATTTACCTTCGCATGTGCACTTCTGCTCGTCGCTTCCATCTGAGCATTCAGCTACTCCATTGCAACGTGTGTAGGATGGAAGGCATTTCTTATCGGCGGCACAACGGATCGATTCACAATAGTTAGAAAATCTACAAATGTGACTCTGAAAAGTTTCGTACTGTCGTCATTTCTCAGGGAACCGTTCAAGTGGATGAGAATCGAAAAACTTCAAAAATGAACGAATATTCACGTGAAATAGAAGCAATCGCACCCCTGGCCTAACATTTGCTGTACTAGAACTGCAAGGGCACATTTGAATCATTCCTTGGTATTCTCGTTTATTAAAACCAATACTAACAACTGAAAATCGCAAAAAATGCGTCGAAGATTCATTTTGTGGGTTTTCACAACGCTTCTGGTTCTCGTCACCACCATCTCAGGTATCTCTTTCAAAAGTTTCGATCTTATGGAAAACTCCTAGTCAATTATTTCAGCTAAAACCTCACAAGACCCCGTCGTTCACTGGAAACAGAACTTCTCCAATCGACAAGGAAGAGCAGCTACTAGTTAGTTCTACTGTTTTCTCAAATTTATAACAAGTTTTACATTTCAGAAACTTTTTCCAATCCCAAACCCAACATCTCCAACGGTACATCCGAATTCGTAACATTGCGGTTCAAAAGAAGTTCGAACGGTAAGTTTTCAAACAAAAATTCAAAAATCATTCGATTTCTATTCCAGATGATGCCTTCTCCACCCTCCAATCTCGTATCTCCTCACTTGCCCGTATTGTCAGTGGTGTCACCTTGTACAATGGTCTTGTGGATGGATCGATTCCTGTTGATGAGGCTATTGGAGAATTGATGAATATTGGATCCTTCAGTCTGGATGACTTGATGAAGTTTGGTGAAAAAAAACTAGATGGTTTTGTTGGAAAGTTGAAGGCGGCTAGTACACAGATGTCTGATAAACCAGCTGATTTGGAAACAATGATGGTTGACCTTTTGAAAATAAAGGAGATGTGGAATGAAGTTAGAGATTTAAGTAAGCTTCCCGACAATTCGAAATTTTTGGAGCTCCTGTCAGTGAAGGATGTGGATCTTAAAGCAGTTCAAGATTTTGATTTAACTGAAGCAATCCAGAACCTCACCAGCAACCCTGTGTCAGATGTTCCGAATATCAAATCGTCCTTGAAATCAATCTCAGATGCCACTAATAAAGCAAAGAAATTGATGGAGGACAAAAATATGCTGACAACTCTTACCGATATGACACCATTTCACAAATATGTGAAAATCATAAGCTTGATGGAAAAGTCCAATCCACATGACAAATTGTCACAGGCCTATGTGGATGAAATGAAAGCAGATATTAGGATTTTGCAAGGTATAGGAAATGATGTCACTTCAATATTATACATCATCAAGGGCATCACTTTGTCTCAATCTGGGAATCATGTTATCGATCGGAAACATACATCAGGTTTCGTGAATGGATACGCTGATCTGAAACATCTGCCCAAGGATTCTGATCACTCGTGGCTTCGTGAGAATTTCAACTGGTTGGAATTGAAAGATGGTTTCACTGCAATATCGAATCTTGAGAACGGGATGAAAACTTTGAGTGGTAAATGGACCGAATTGAGCAAAGACAACATTCGAAAAGCAGTTCAACAAGCACAGTTTTTTGAATCTGAACTGGGAGCGGTTAGTGATTCGTCCAAAATGATGGATAATCTGATTAATGACCTGAAAAATTATCCGACTCTAAGTTTGACGCCGGGATACGGAAGTAAATTAGAGGAAATGAGTAGAAAAACATCGGAGTTATTGAGGATAGCAGAAGCGATTCGTGAAATATCCACACTTTTGACTGAGAAGGATGATTTTATTTCGAAAATAGATGTTTCGGACCACACATCAATCAAGAGTGTCATCGATATCTTAGAAATAATGAAGCCACACGTTGAGTTGATACAAAAAGGAGAGAAACTTCAGGACATTTCTGGCTATCTGAACAAACGTCAGACTGACTACACTGAAATAAAAACTGCCGGTTCTTCTACATCTTGCCAAGCTTTCCTCAATGCGTTGAAAAATCATAAAGGAGACAACCTGAGTAAAGTGGCAGCAACGGCAAACCTTGCGATTCGAATGCGGGAACTCAAAACAGACAAGGATTTCTCGACAAATATTGGTATTGCTTCTACAATAGTTTCTGGTTCTGTGGACTCTATTCAGAGTATTCAAACGGCGATGGGTGACATCAAAGTGAGTATTTTCATGGTATTGGAGCAGAGTTCAGGTTAAAATGATTGGAGTAGCGCAAAATAGTGTTGTCATAACTTAAAATAATGTTACATTAACAAACTTTTATTACAGACTTCGGCTTACAACACTCAGATGTTCTCACAACTCAAGGACCTCCAAAAGTTCTCAAAGCCTCTTGGTGATTCCTCAGCCGTCATCAACAAAATTCAAAAAGTGTTGGAGAAGGAAAAACAGTTGATGAACTTTGTGAACAACGGGAATCATCTGAGTCAATTGAAAAAATCTTCTAAGATTCCGTTTACTGATGAAAACAGAAACATCTTTGAAAAAAACTGGGCTAGTTTTAGTCAAGATAGCCAGAAATGTACGATATTGTTGAGAGAAGTGAAGAAGAGAAGAGATGGTGTCGTGAAGCCCAGTGATGATAAATTAGAGTCGTACGGATCAATCATTGAAGGACTTGATGGATTGCCCGACGTGGTCGTGGATGTGAATAGTCTGATGATTGCGATTGATGCGTCGTCACAGTCGGTTACCCGTCAAGACATCAACTCCAAATTGATTAATCTCAAAAAGTCTCTGACGGAACTTGGTTCTCTGGATCTGATATTCACACGCCAATCTTCATCTCTGAAAGGGATGTCTCAAACTTTGGCAGGAATAAACGATGTGTTTTTAAGTACCACACCCGCTACAATGGAACCCATATACGTCCCCTCGCTTGAAGATGAAAAAGTCCCAGAAGAACATTTATATGAAGATTCTGACGGCCCCGACAACGACTTCTTCGTTTCGGCAGACTGGAATCGAGAAGGATACACCGCGTAAGTTTTTATACTGACAAGAGAAACACTTTTAGTGTCACACGCGGATTTCGACGAGAATTTAGAAATAAATAGTAACCGAGTGGACAAGAACAAAAATGAAATGTTATGTGCCCGTATTTTGATTCACCCACGTTACACTGCTTTTTGTAAAAAGCCTGATGATTCTAGTCACTTATTTCCCAGACAACATAACTCCGTCCTTTTTGAAAGTCATTAACAGATCTTCAAAAAACCCACTTGAACCAATTTTCTATCTTGCAAACCCAATCCGCTGCACACCAAAATCTCTAAATATTCGTAACGAATGAATTCAATAAGTGCCTATTCTTGCGAAATGGTATCCGGGGGACTAATCGATTGTTAACCCCAAGTGGTGCCGATATACATCACAAAATATATAGGCTAGGCCCGAGTGACGGGACTTATTTCACTTTTTTCTTTCGAAAATTTTGCTATTTAAGTAGGGATGCTTTATATTATTAAAAACCGATAAATCCGAACTTGATTCATTTTGTTAGAAAGAGTTCCGAATGTGACAAAACATATTTGAATTTTCGGAACAGTTTGAATTCATCAAAAGTAGGTTTATAAGCGGCAGTGCAAAAAACAACTTCAGAAAGAACGAAGTCATGTTGTCTGGGAGATAAGTGACCACGGAATCACTTTTAGTTAATCATCAAGATTTTTTTTACAAAAGGCGGTGTAACTCGGGTGAATCAAAAAACGGGCACCTACAATTTTATATTTGAATTAGTCCATTCATGTAGTACTTATTCCTGAATTCTCGTCGAAATCCGCTTGTGACACTAAAAGTGGTTCCCTTGTGAGGATGCCGTGAGCCATATTGAATATACAGAGCTATGGCGACTAACAAGAAATGTGGCGAATTTTTGTAAATGCCGTGCGAGTGCGCTCCACTCAAATTGCGCGGCGATTCAAATTTCAGTTTTCTATATGCGCTTAGTCACACATCATTATCAGAACAATCAGAAATTTCGCCAGAAAGCATATTCAAAATCATTGAAACGTTTAATTACCTCCAAAAACGCGTTATTTGCAGCCGGGCGCGCTCGTTTGAAAGACATTCTGTGAGGCGCTGTAGCTGCGTGAAATTCATCCACATCAATTATTTTTACAGATTGGAATATGTTGCTTTCTGTGTTCTCGCTCTGAGCTTCCTTGTAATCGGGACAGGGGCAGTTTGGTTTGTTGTGAGTGTGTGTCGATTCTCACAAGAAGAGAAAAGAAAAGAAAGGAACAACAGATCGGAAGCGAAAGAAATGGGAAAGACGACGAAATCAAAATCAACTGAAACAGCCACTCCTTCTCCTTGTTCTCCTGGTGGAGTTCTGGCTCCTACACCCATTGCTGATCCCGTTGGTCCTGATCCAGCTCTAGTTGGTCCTGCTGCTCCAATTGGCCGTGCTCCAGCTTCAGTTGGTCCTGCTCCAGCTCCAGTTGGTCCTGCTCCAGCTCCAGTTGGTCCTGCTCCAGCTCCAGTTGGTCCTGCTCCAGCTCCAGTTGGTCCTGCTCCAGCTCCAGTTGGCCCTGCTCCACCACCTCGTCCCGAAGTTGCTGCAGCTCCACCTCCTAATCCGAATCCGGCACCAGTAGCAGCGATACCAAATTGAACATGTCTTGGTTTTGCAACGATTGTTCTGTTTCATATCTACTTGTGACAATAAAAATCCTCAAAATAATAGTTTTTCTTCTCAAAAAATTCCCAATTTGACCAATGACACAGTTTTCTGACGTCCAACTTGTCCAAATGTCCAGTGGTAAAACAGTAAAGCTACTGGGACTTTTGTGCTTTTTCGAGTCAGCGTGTCGCGGCGTTCGCGGAACCCAAAACTAAACACAGAATAAGACGGAAATAACTTTTTCAGGAAGGTTTCATTAGGAATAATGACATCCACCACTATCAGAGTGACGATTCGTGTCGAGACCCCTCCGTCCAGAGTTTCTGCGCCTTCAAAACTGTACTCCTTACCTCCATATTAACGTCTTCAACCTCAGTTAGGCATATTTACTATACTTGCAAAATTACGGCCTGGTCCGGGCCGGCCCGCCGTTGCGGGCACACGGAATTTTTGTGATTTTTTTCCGAAATTTTTACATAATTTTCGCTTTGTCATTATAAACTATTCTTTTTTGTGATAAGTTCATTTACACTCCAAAACATATTCTAACTTATAAGAAAAGTATGTTTTTCAATCAAAAAATAAGTACTCCGAAAAAATTTTGAGAAAATAGCAGTGATGACATCAGCCCGGCTTGGGGCCGGGCGGGCAAATAGGTAATCACCCGGCC
>GL380255.1:41127-60730 GCA_000143925.2 Caenorhabditis brenneri | reverse complement strand
CCTACCAAAAATCATGGAACTTTTTCTGAAAATTCTCATGCTTACCACTCCCATATGTGGGTGGAAACAGGGGTATCAATTATCTCAATTCATATAAAAGGCGGTGGCATCCTTCTGGGAACTCACCCACTTCGAGAGCTATTCAGCAATCGGAAATGAAGTGTCTTCTGGTGAGTTCCCTATTCTATACCTTCAAACCTCTCCTATATTTTTCCAGATCATTCTGATCCTTGCCATCGTCAGCATCCAATGCTACGTGTTTCTTGACTGCAACAACGACTCCGATTGCCCATCCGATGGCCAAACCTGTATCCGTGGAAAATGTCATGTGGAAGTTCCAAAAGAAGGAAGTGACAGTATCCCTTGTGTCCCGGAGTGCCCATCGAATGAAGCCTGCTATTGGGGAAAGTGTGTTCGTGCATCTAGAAAGATTGTCCAGAGAAAGATGAGCTGGCCGGAATGTATGTTTGACAGCGACTGCAAACCCATCCAGTTGTGCGTTGTGGGTGTGTGTGTTGGTTATGAATTGTAATTCGGATCATTCTTTGTGATAAATATTTCGAACATTTGAACTTATTATGTTTGATTTCCTTCCAGAAATGCTCAGGGTCTCTCAAAGGCATTTCGCATTCAAAATATAGATGTACATAAAACACAAAATATTTTTTTTAATACACAAAATACAATTTGATTCTTTATTAACACATATTCAATAAAAAATGTTCAGCGAGATGGTCGTGAATCCTTCTTCTTGTGACCTCTAGCCGGAGATTTCTGAAAATTTATATTCAGCTGGACTAAGTTTTTCTGCGTGTTTTCCGGTTTTTTTTTCTGAGTCTTTTTCTAAATTTGTGCCGAATTTCCAAGAAAAATCATTCAAAAAAAAAGTTTAAGATCGCCGCGAGACCAAATTTACAAAATTTTCTCATGCGCCTTTGAACTACGGAAGCCCGCTTTTAGTTTGTTGTCGATTTTTCATTTTGTTTTTGCGTCACATTTTTCAAGGTTTTTCGTTATTTTCTGCTTTTCGGTACACTTTTTCTTCAGTTTTCAAACTGGTTTTTCAACGATTTTTTTTCGATTTGCTGCTTTTCCGCTGTGAAAATTGAGCACATTCGCTGAGCATTCAGTAAAAAACCCCCACGATTTTCCGCTCACCACAAACGACGCATCGATATCTCCCCATTGAGACGGCGTCTCGTCAACTGTTTCGTTATCGTTGCACTCTCGGGTCTTCATTTTCGGTTCCGCTGCAAGAAAAATTCTTTTTTTCCGTTCCCAAATTAGAATTCTAACTTGGTTTCGGAACAGGCACTTTGATCTTCTTCTCCTTCACTTGTTTCTTTGATTTCTCCGATCTTTCGGTTTTGGTTCGACGTGGCTGATGAACGATGACCGGTGGTGGTCGTGGACGGGGTCTTGGTGGTGGTGGTGGGTCATCCTTCAGAAGGGAGACGGTTCAGAACTCAGAGAAATCACTTACAAAACAGTTGACAAGAAGAAAGACGGCTAGGTTGAGTAACAAACAAAGATGAACAATCATTGCGACTAAGAATTTTCGAAAGTGATTCTGAGAATTTCCCGAAGATCCATTGTGGGGTGCCGGTGAAGGGTAGTAGAACAGGCATAGGGAAGGATGAGCTCCGAATCATTTCACGTAAAAAGTCAGAAAACTTTTTTCTGAAGATTGCCTTGTTTTCATTCCGTCGGTTCTCCGAATCACGAAAAGCCCGAATTACTTTGAAAATAAATTAACAAGATTGATTATCAGATTACAAGAAAATGTGGAAAGATGAAAGAATTTACCGCTACTTTACCCGATGAAAACCGACGACGAAACAGTAATAAAACTGAAATCGGAATGCGCCTATTTCTTCGAATTAACCGGGGCGCCATCATTATATTCTCCCGTTATCAGTTGAAAAGGGTATCAGTTCGATCAGTGGTCAAAGACACTCTCTCACACACAGCAGTTTGTTTTCTTTTGCGAAGACGACTTGCAAACAAATCGACTCTCTTATTGTCTGTTTTCGATTGCGGAGGTTTTTGGTGTCTTTTCTAATGTTGTCAGTTTAATCAGAGTCAAAGGTATATCGTCTGTTCAGAGGTTTAATCCTTTAATTTTTTAATTTTTTTTTTCGCTTTTTGTTCGGTTTTTTCTATACAAAGATCAGTTTTTCTCGATTTTATTGAAAAATTTGAAGCAATCATGGGCTGAACCGTCGTGCGTTAGGTGAATAAAGGCTTGTGTCTTGCCACTAGGGAAAGATGTTGCGAAAACTGAATTTCCTGATTTTTTCCAAGTAGTTTCATGTTTTTCATCACCTCAGAACGTCTTGATTTTGAAAAAATGGTACAGTAAAATTGCCCATCGTGTTGAGACCTTCAGAATAACAATTACGTGCTATTATAGAGGGAACAAAGCGCTTGTTGAACGCTCTACGCTTCACCCGTTCGTATAAAGCTTCAAGCTCAAAATTGCGGATTTTCTTACGCTTGGTAGCTGTTCGCTTCTCGATTTTCGTGTGAACTTCTTTGTTTTTCGAAAAATAAATCTGCTTTTCCATCGAAAATCCTCGTTTCCCACCAAAAAAACGTATTGATTTTCAATGTTCCCCCGGCCGAATAACCTGCACTTTTCGAAAACTTCACTTCGAAATCATATTTCTCACTTGTTGTGTTGTTTCTTTTGTGCTGTGGCTCCTCTCCCTCCCCCTACTAACTGCGCCAAATCCTCTCGCAGTTGTCACGTTTGTTGCTCGTTTTTTCGTCGTCCCCCGGCATTCGCCCTTGATATGTCTGGTCTCTCTCAAAAGTGCAAACTATATCGCACTCTCTCGCAGCTTCTAAGTCTGCAGAGTCCCGTCCGTCGCGGCGCCCTTGAAAGAAGAAGCATTGGTTCCTTTATTTTTTTTGGAGGAGAAATTATGGAAATTTGAATTTTTTGTTTCTCGTAGAAACAATTAGTTTACCGCTGTTGATAATATTTGTTTACGCATCGCTTCGGTGTCAGGTTTTATCACTGATAAGCGCTGCACGTGTTTGAACCTTTCGAAGAGGACTGTACGCTGAAGTCTCGGATATTTTTTCTAGATTTTTCTAGAAGCAACAGATGATCCTATTTATATAAAACCTAAAGAAAAATAATTTTTTAACAAAATAAATATTTTTATTTTTTTCAACCCTTCCTCGAGAGACACCTGACGTTCTTTGCTGCATTGGGGGGACCCGAATGACGTCAACAACATATACTTTCTCCCTCTTTTCTTTTCTATCTCTGCCATTTGTTTCTCATTTTTTGATCAGTTTCAATTCATTTTCTTCACAGGGGTATCTTCCACACACACTAACTCAACCCAAAAAATGCCGGACCATGGACGTATGCCCAGAAATTTGTCGTCAAGAAAGGTTTTGGGAATTTGGCTAAAACAATAAAATGTTGATTTTGGTTTAGATCGCAAAAACAATTGCTGGTGAGGATCTCGATGAGGAGGAGGTGCTGGAAATGGACGCCGGAAGAAGCGCCCGCGAAGAGGGACGTTTCGTGTTCGAATGCGCTTGGGAGGTGGCGAATAAGGTAGGAAAATCGGGGTAGAAATCATGGGTTTCCGAAGAAAATCGACGAATTTAGAGTAGAAGATGCCCAGAAATAATAATTCTAGAAGCAGCTTTTTCGGGCTTCGAATTAAAATTGAAAAGGGTCTCTCAGAACGAAAATCGTGAGAATCCAGAGTTTTTATCACCAATATTTGAAAAAGTAGCCATTTCCACTGTTTCAGCAGAAAAATAATCCTTTCCCAATTGTCCATTTCTCTAGGTCGGTGGAATCTACACAGTCCTCCGCAGCAAAGCCCAAATCAGTACAGAAGAGCTCGGCGATCAGTACTGCATGTTCGGACCAATGAAAGACGGAAAATGGCGTCTCGAAGTGGACCCAATTGAACCCGAAAACCGTACGATCCGCGCCGCAATGAAGCGATTCCAAGCGGACGGATTTCGGTGTATGTACGGAAGATGGCTGATCGAAGGATATCCAAAAGTGATTCTGTTCGATTTGGGATCCGGAGCCCTCAAGATGAACGAGTGGAAGCATGAGTTGTTCGAGAAGTGCAAGATCGGCATCCCACACGAGGATATCGAATCGAACGACGCCGTCATTTTGGGATTCATGGTGGCGATCTTCCTGAAGCATTTCCGTGAATCGGTTACCAGTTACACCCCTCTCGTTGTCGCCCATTTCCATGAATGGCAAGCAGGAGTGGGTCTGATGATGACTCGTATGTGGAAATTGGATATTGCGACGGTTTATACTACACATGCAACACTGCTCGGACGGCATTTGTGTGCCGGTGGAGCGGATTTGTATAACAATTTGGATAGTTTTGATTTGGATGCCGAGGCGGGAAAGAGAAAAGTTCGTTATTATTGAAATTGTATACGTCAGCCTGACCCTTGTGATGTCACACCACGAAAATGACACAAAACGAGTCCTACCGGAAGGTTTTGCGTAGTGAACTTACCAATTTCATGCCGTATCTCGGCCATATTGTCACTAGACCTAGACCTTTTAAATCAGCAAAACAAGACGTCACTCGTAAGACTCGTTAGAACTGCCTTGACTTACTGATTAATATGCGCTAGTTTTCATCATTCTCTCTTGAAAATAGGTCGAGATACGGTAGTCAGTAAATTTCTTCTGTAAAATTTTACGGTATCAGTCGTTTTAGCTGTGTCTTAAAGTTTTAGCTGTGTCCTTTTCATGTTGTACTACCACTAGAGCCGAGTTGCCTGATCCTCGGTTAGAACTGTCTTCTAACCCCAGTTTTCCAGATCTACCATCAGTACTGCCTAGAACGTGCCGCCTGTCAAACCGCGCACATCTTCACGACAGTCTCCGAGATCACGGGCCTTGAAGCCGAACACTTCCTCCGCCGAAAACCCGACATTCTGACGCCCAATGGTCTCAACGTCATCAAATTCGCCGCTCTCCATGAATTCCAAAACCTGCATGCTCAGAATAAGGAGAAGATTAACCAATTCATCCGTGGACACTTCCATGGACATCTCGATTTCGATTTGGACAAAACGCTCTATTTCTTCACTGCTGGTCGTTACGAGTTTTCGAATAAGGGAGGCGATATGTTCATAGAGTCGTTGGCTCGTCTCAATCACTACCTGAAAACCACCAATGATCCACGTCACATGGGCGTTACCGTCGTGGCTTTCTTGATTTACCCGGCACCGGCCAACTCGTTCAACGTGGAATCTTTAAAGGGACAGGCGGTGACGAAGCAGTTGAAGGAGGCGGTGGATAGGATTAAGGAGAAGGTTGGACAGAGAATATTCGATATTTGTTTGCAAGGACATCTCCCAGATCCAGAGGAACTCATGTCTCCAGCTGATAATATTCTGGTAAGAGATTGGTTTTCAGAAACAACATGCGCCTTTGAACGTGAGGCGATCAGGAAAGCTACGAGGTTTTCATGTGCCTTTTTGCGTCAACGTATTGCAGCGGGAAGTGTTTGCCGAATACCTATTACTGTAGTTCGCAAACGCGCTGCAACATATTGACGTAAAAATGCACTCTAGATTTCTTGTCCTCCCGTTTTTAAAATACGCTTTCCAATATCATCTTTTTCAGCTAAAGCGATGTATCATGGCCCTTCACAACTCCAGCCTCCCACCAATCTGCACACACAACATGATCCGTGCCGATGACCCGGTGCTCGAAGCCCTCCGACGAACATCTCTCTTCAATAAGCCAGAGGACCGCGTCAAAGTGGTCTTCCACCCCGAATTCCTCTCCTCTGTCTCCCCGCTCATCGGCCTTGACTATGAGGATTTCGTTCGGGGATGTCACTTGGGAGTGTTCCCATCCTACTACGAACCATGGGGGTACACGCCGGCAGAGTGTACTGTCATGGGAATCCCATCAGTCTCCACGAATCTCTCCGGATTCGGATGCTTCATGCAGGAGCATGTGGAGGATCACGAGTCGAAGGGAATCTATGTGATTGATCGTCGACATAAGGGAGCCGAGGAGTCGGTGCAGGAGTTGGCGAATGTGATGTACGACTTCTGTGGACAGTCGCGACGTCAACGTATCATTCTGCGTAACGCCAATGAGGGGCTCTCCGCTCTGCTCGATTGGCAGAATTTGGGAGTTTTCTATCGGTAAGGAAGAGGGTACTGTAGGAAATAAGCACTATTTTTTGACGGTTTCTCAGAAAGCATTCAGGAACCAGCCATTTTGAAACCGGAAATTTCAGAGCAATTCCGTTTTGAAGCTGCAAGCCTTTGGTTTTTCGGATCTGCTACGTTTCGATACCGAGACATTTTGCAACTGAATATGAATTCAAAATTGTCTGAAATTGAGGGAGATCGGAAACCCAAACTTCGAAATTGCTCGTCAAAAAACCATTTTTGAAGCAACTGCGCTCTATTGAAACCCAAGTTTTGGCTCAATAATTTTTAATTTTCGACAGTTTTGAAATGTCACAGTTTCGAAGTGACGCGGAGCACAAATAGAAAAATTTACCTCAAAGGCACACGCAGATTCAATTGAAACTCCCATATTTCCAGTGACTGCCGCCGCCTCGCCCTGGAACGTCTCCACCCGGACGTCGACAAGATCATGCGTGAGAACGAAGGAAAAGTACCGTCCGCCGCGACGTCACGTCGTCCGTCGATCCACTCAAGTGATGGTGAAGATGAGGAATAACTTGTTTCTTCTCAGATAATCTTCTCCAGTAATTCTCTTGCCATTTGCTCACCTTTCTATATTTTTCCCAAAGTTTTCCCCCGTTTCCTGCCTTCTCTAAAAGATTTATTGCATCCCTTTGAATTTGCCGATGTCTTTTCCCGTCACCGGTGTTTATCTCCATTTTTTTTTCTAAATTTGATGACTTTTTGAAGATTTTGCCCCTCTCTAGATTTGTTTTATCTCCCCCTTTCATTTGCCATAGATTTTGTCCCCCATTATTGCATCCTCTAAGACACATTTTATTATAATTATTATTACAAGTCGATAATATCTTTTAGTAACCTTTCAAATATATTAATTAGGTCATAGAAAATAGGAAAAAATTATTATTGCACGAGGTGTATTAGTATAGTTTTTAGGAAAAAGGAGTGTGATCTGGGCTGTGCGAAAAAAATTTCTCAAATTTTGTCCACGCAGACTACACGGGGTTAGTTTTTCTAGACCATAATTTTGCATGACTTTCTTACTTATTTCGGTTTTATCTCGGATTTTTTCGGTTTCTAAATAGTTTTTTGCGGAAAATATCGTTCCGAAAAAAATTGAAAAAAAATTTTTGCCGAAAAACCCAAAAAAAAAATTTCGAACGAAAATTTCTATTTTTCCGCACAACCCTGAGTGAGATGACTAGAAATTTGGCACGAATAAAATCTAATTTTAGGGGGAATTTTAAAAAAATCAAAAATATTATTAGGAAAATACAGCAAATGCGCCCCATTGATAGTGCCGCCCGTCGTCGTGAACTAGTTTTTCCATGGCGTTATCAATGGGGCGCTGTTGCATTTTCTTAACAAGAAATCTACAAATACTTATACTCAGTGGTCCTTTTGTAAATCTTTGTAAACTTATGTGTTCTTCCCTTGAATTCCCTAACCATGTACTGCATTAATCGCTTATTCTTCAAAGTGAACCACCTCTTTGACCTCTCTGGATTCTTTGTGGAATTCTTCACTTTGAAATATTGATAAGTGGGAGTTAGCATGAGTGTTGGAGCTCCTTCAGAAGACGTCTTCTCATCCAGAATCTCTCCTTCCTCAATCATTATTAATCCAGTGTTACTGACCGAGGAGAGGGCACCCTTATCCGGTGATTCTTCGTTTTCTTTGTATTGTTGGATGGTCAGGAATCCGTTGTATTGATGGACGTTGGACGGGTCGTCGAGGCTGGTCATTGTGGCTCTGGAAAATAGAGAGTACTGTAGGAATACGGTAGCATGTTAGCTCAAAAGCGCACGCCATAATTCAAGGAAGGTACAGGAACGCTCAAAAACGTTCAGTCAAATACTCAACTGCTATGTATCTCTACTGCTATTTCTCAACTGCTATGGGGGTGATCAACTGCTATGTTGTAATTGCCTGTGTCTCAACTGCTATATTTGGCTCTTTTGCTTTGGATCAACTGCTATTTTCGCCACTTTTGATGTCTCAACTGCTATGGCTATATCAGTAGCAGTATAGCAAAATATAGCAGTTGAGACACTATCAATTACAAAATAGCAGTTGATCACCCCCAAAGCAGTTGAGATACAGCAGTAGATTTCATAGCAGTTGAGTATCTACCAAACTTTTTCTGTACCAATCCTCGGTTTACGCGAACATTTTGCGCAGACACGTAAGGTTTTTTTTGTCCGTTTTCAGATTTCGCAAGTTTGCACTATTATATATGCTGGCCGAAGATCCGACAACAGACACTGCGAAAAACGAGTGTTACCGTAAGAATCTAAATGATATCTGCAAGGTCTTACTGTAGCATTTTTTCTTACGGTAGCACTTGTTCTAGCAGTGTCTTAGACCCCATTCTCGTGGTGTGATATCACGAAGGCCGAGTGGCAATATACCGATTTTCGCAGTAAAAACCACTCAGCTGTGTGCGCTAGAGCAAACTTACAAAACCGCAAATCGTAAGAAAAAGTTTTTTTCGTGGCAAGACTCACGTATAATTAATATAAGGAGTCCCAAAACTCAACGAGGGAGTGACGGAAAAAGTGACAGTCTCATTATAAATCATGCCATCCATATCGGCTGGATAGTCTGTCGTATGGTTATTCCATCCCTTGATTTGTGACTTCCATTCTCCTAATAGAAATGCGAATGGCATCAAAATCGGTTGAAGTGGGAGGTAGGATTGGTCTGGAACCAGAAAGTGTCGTGGAATCTGGTGTCGGGTACGCAAACACTTACCTGTTGTGTTCTCCAACTTCACGCATACTCCACAAGAGGCCGCGCAATTCAGATCGAAGAAATCCGTTGCGTTTCTCATCTGCTCACATTGACCCTCCCGTTTCCATACTCTACAAGAGCCATAGATGTCTTGGCAGGGTCCTGAAACGAGTTTGGGTTACTGTATTACGATAAGTACTCACGTTCACAATTCCGTCCCATCCATCCATCCGCACAATCACATCGGTAATCATTGAACAGATCGACACATTTGGCACCGTTTTGACACTTATTCCACCCGCATTCGTTGATTTCTGAAATCCTTTTTAGGACCATTTGGGTTACTGTAGGTACCGTACCTCTCTCGCATTTTCTTCCAGTGGTTCCTGGTAGACATTTGCAGGCGAGTTTCCCGAAAGTGTTCAAATAACACTTTCCATTGTTTTGGCATTGGTCAAGTGGGCATTCAACTGGAAAAACACGTGGTATGGTTTTGATGTTGCGGCAAGTTTGCTCTAGCGCACACCAGAAGTGCGTTGGAGCAAACTTACTGCAAGTCAGATTCGAAAAAAAAACTCACTTTCACAAAGTTTCCCCACAGTTCCATTTTGACATTTACACGAATAACCGACTGGAGACAGCTTGTCATTGTAGCAGGTTGAGTTATTTTCACAATCATTTTCAATGCATTTATCGATTTCTGTACAGTTTACACCAGTATATCCGGAGGTGCATCGACAGGTGTACTTCCCTTTTGATAGACTACAACGACCGGAATTCTGGCAGGGGTTGTCTTGGCATTTTTCTGGAAATTAACAAGGTTTGTAAAAAGAGGTTTCGATAGAGCGAAGTTGCAGAATGGAGGAATTGAAAGTACGTTTTCAGAAGCTTTTATGCCTGTTTAGAACATCATATCTCGCTTGCCTCTAGAGATATCAAAAAGTAATCAACTAGTAAAATGTTCAAAATGTTTTTCTTAACATTTCTCTAGTTGACAACTTTTTGATAACATCAAAACCGACCGAGATATGCTGCTCTAAGCGATCTTACAGTACGCGTTTCCCACAAGGGACAATCTTGTTGCAGGCAGGGTTCAGAGAGGCGTGGGCGTGTCATCCTCTTATCTTTGCCGTCGCCCCCTCTTGTTGTCATCGCGACGATGGCCGAGTGGTTAAGGCGTGAGATTGCTGTTCTCATTCTGGTAACAGAGCGCGGGTTCGAATCCCGCTCGTCGCAGATTTTTTTGTTTTTTGTTTTATATTTGGGTTGTGGGATTTTGAGAAAATTTTCATATGTGAAAAGAGAAATTGGGTTGTTTGGACCGTAAATTTTGTAATAGAGTTACTTATTTTCGGGACAGTTTGTCGTTTTTTTAAACTACTAACTACTAAACTAAGTGGACCTCTCTTACAGGATTTACGGTAGTACCGCATGTTTAGAACAGTATATCTCGGTTGTCTTTAGAACTATAAAAAAGTTTTTAACTAACAAAATATTTGTAATCTTGTTTTGAGTATTTTGTTAGTTAAAACGTTTCGGTAGCTCTAAAGACAACCGAGATATGCTGTTCCGAACATGCAGTAATAGGAGAGACTCTATTACAGGATTAACGGTAGTATCGCATGCTCAGCGCTTTATATCTCTGTTCTCTTTGGAGTTACAAAAATCTAGTCAATAAAATGAATGTTCATCAGTACATTTCAAAAATTTTGTCAGTTGATAGCTCTGAAGACAACCGAGATACGCTGCTGAAAATACCTGGAAAAATCCTCTATTACAGGATTTACGGTAGCACTTTTTGTTTAGCACCGCGTATCTCAGTTCTCTATCGACATATCAAAAATATTTCAACAGGTAAAATGATCACCAACACAAGGTAAATATTTTGTTAGTTGAAAACTTTTTGCTAGCTATAAAGACAATCGAGATATGCTGCTCTAAACATACAGTGAACCTCCATTACAGATAAGTTTTCTAATTTCAATGCCAGTACTAAAAAACTTCATAAATCTATAGCATTTCAATTCAAAATTTTTCCCCGCTCTACCACTTTTCCAGTCTCAAAAATCCAAACTCACCCTCCATCTCCAAATCATTATTATCCACAAAATCGTGCTGTAGTCTTCTATGATGTGCATGTGCATTCAGAAACTTCAGGTCATCTTCATGGAGTACTGTATCGTTGAGTGGCGCGAATTTTTTGAACATTCTACCCACCATAAACTCGGATTCAGATGGCTTTTCGATGAGGAATTTCGAAGAGTGCTGGAAAAATAGAAATTCTGAAATAAAAAAAAAGCCCCAAAAATCTCACCGAAATCTCTGGTGTCCTTGTAACATCAGTCTTCTCTCCCATCATCATACTCGCCGCTGTCACTTGAATCTTCTCAATCTTCCCACCAATTGGCACCGTGGATCCTCCGAATGCTGCTCCATCGAAATCAAAAACGTCATCTGAATTCTCAGAAGTCTCCGTCAACGTGGGCACTGTAACCGCCTTCATTTTCATCTTCAGAAACTCTTTTTGCTCCTCGAAAAGCGGATGTTGAGAGGGAAGAATTGGCTCCGATGTCACCACTTTTTCAGATGTCCTCTGTTCCATATCTTTCTCAAGGTTGTAAACGAAAATGTTGGGATTTTGAACGGAATACTTTTGGTATGGTCCACAGAGGAACGCATGCTTTGGACGCCATCTCTCCCAGTAGAGCACGTTTTCAGTGGCAATGGTGGCTCTGAAAATTCAAATTTTAATGGGAACATAAGAGTAAAAAAGAAAAATGAAAAAAAAAAGAACTGAAGAGAGTGGGATTCGAACCCACGCCCCCGAAGGGACTGGTGCCTTAAACCAGCGCCTTGGACCGCTCGGCCATCTCTCCGCCGGCGCCATGCAAGTGTAAAGGCATAGATAAGACTCACACAAACTGAACATTCCCAACGTCATGTGTCGCCTGCCATTTGGCCTCCGCCAGGAATTTCTTGTCATCTCCGGTATGAGTAAGAGAGTCATTGGTGACCAAGCGTCCGCATTGATGGAACATTATTCCTGCAAGTTCGCTCTATTGATAATATTTCAGAAGCTAGGTACCATGAGTCTCGAATTGGTCGTCTTCAATGAATTTTCCGCCACGCAGCGTTCCAATAATTGCTCCCGACGGTGTGCAGAGCCTTGGTTGAAGCATCAATCCTCGGAAATGGACATAAGCTTCGAGTTTTACTGGAAATCAAATAGGGGACTAGTTTTTCCAAATGCAAAAGTTAGGCCATACCTGTATAAATCTTCCCAACTTCATAACTCTCCACTCTCTTTCCTGAAGAATCGAAAACCGATAGATCAAATGGTGGATCTGTAGTCTGCGGTTTTCCATGCAAATGACGAGGTAATCTCATAGAATCTCTGAAAATTGTCAATAGAGCGCGTTTTCAATTCCACCTCACCTGCTATAACAATGAAAACCGGACGTCTCATAGAGCCCTTTGAAAATGTGTGCAGGGTCAATATCACTTGATAAGACCCGTGATATTCCAATCAATAATATTGAAAGGGTTATCATTTGTGTCTGGAAACAAGCGGTACTGATCTGTATGACGTAAGAAGAGGGAAAAGTGAGAAACTTTTCTCAGAAAACTAGTAGTAAGGAAATGGTTATGCAAAGGAAATGAGAGTCAAATAGGCGTGATAAAAGGATAAAGATGGTGAAACAAGTGGAACATTATTAAAGGAATATACAGGGTGAAGGGATGTTAGGGGAACGATTGGAAAGTTTTATTTTAGGGGACTAATCTTAGAATAGAGATGAATCAAAAAATTTTATTTTGAGTAGATCCGATAGAAAATTTTCTGCTCTACCTTGTCAACTACTCAAATTTCTCAAAATACACACATCTACGGAAAAGTGACTCCGCGAAATTTCGAAATCAGACATTTTTCAAATTTCTTGATCCGATGTTCCAATTTTCCAGAAATTCGATGAAAATCGGTTCAAAAACTTTTTGAAATTCAATCTCAATTTTCAACGGTTTCGAGATGTCTGGTTTCGAAATGTCGAGGTATGAAATGTCGGAGAGCCGAGAAAATAGTCGGAGAAGAAAATTTTATTGGTGCAAGGGCGCAGATTACCGAAAAAAAAGTGTATGCAGTCCGTTCACTACGTTCCAAAATGAGAAAAGCATGACTGGGACGTCAAACTCCCAAATTGCACGTTAGTTTGGGGCTGCCCTTGCAATACAGACTGTGTCACACGGTCCAAGAAGAATAGACCTACCTATGAATCTTATGAGCGTTGTGCTACTGTTATGCCTCGTTTTTGAGTTAAGAATTTAAGCTAGAAACTCGTTCCTCTCTTTTTCTAGCGAACTAAAGTTAGGAGGTCAAAAAAGATCTTTCGTAAAACCTGTAATAGAGGTACACCAAAGTTTGCATTTTCACAGCATTATATCTCGGTTGCCATTGAAATTTTCGAAATTTGGTCAACTATAAAAATGTTCACCAATGAATTTCCAACATTTCACTAGTTGAAAACTTTTTGATAACTCTAAAGACAATCGAGATATGCTGCTCTGAACATGCAGAACACTGGGCACCTCTATTTCAGGTTCTACAGTTTTTGCAGTTAGCTGGCATACTGCGAAACGGAAAAAAAAACAATAGGATTGCACCATGAAACCCCAGAAAACCAGAACAAAAACCAACAATTTAGGAAATGAACAAAAGATTTCCTAAAAATCTCAACACAGCAGAATCCTAGACAATTGGAAACAGACAAAATAAGGAATTCCTCCCTCCCATTTTTCCGAATCATTACAAAACCGAGAAACCGTTATATTGAAAGTCAAAAAAGTGGCCTATTAAGGGGCGCATGGGCATCGTTATCCAACACCCACCTATATTGCGGTCGTTCCTCTCCTCCTTATGCTTCTCCTTCTCCTTTTCCTTTTTCGGCAGATGTCCGTTGTCCGAATGATGAACACATTAAGACCAGTTTCCCCTTCTTTCCATATCCTCCCCTCCCCTCTCTCGGCTAACACTTTTCTATCTTTTTCATTTTTTTTATATCTCGAGATGCAATTATAGGTAGGAAGGGGAGAGGAAGTGAAAAGAAAAGATAGACTTGAGGTGATAAGAAGGTTTTTGGGGGGATGAGGGGGAGGGGAGGAAAAGGACAACCTGTTTCAGGAGAGAGAACTGACCATATAAGCCTTTAGCCATTAGGAAATAATTAGGGAGATGATTAGAATAGGGATTCGGGATGGGGTTGAAAAGGCGCTCCAATGATAAACATGCGATTTTAGGGATGGTTGCTAGATCAGAAAAGGATTAATTTGCTAAATAAAGGAGAGTAAGACATTCAGCCTAAATTCAAATCCAGGAGCAAACCGCTTCTTTTTCTCTCGTTGTTAAGGGACCACGCTCATGAAGATCGTCTGGAGCAGTCGGTTGTGCACGAGCGACCCCAAGCGAACGTGTAATATGTAAGTTTGCAAATGTAAAAGAATTGTATGCAACATTCTCAGTACGCGTTTGGGATTCTCGGCCAGGAGTTTTGGGATTCTCGGTCCAGCCACTAAAGTGGAAAGGGGTTATCCGAAGTTTATATATTTTTTCTGAGCGATTTTTTCCGTAAGCGGCAAAAGGGGAATATATCTCAATATTGCCATATTAACTGAAGAGAGCATGGAAAGATGTGGAAAATGTGGCCTCAGTCCTACTTTAAAGGCACCATAAACATGAGTATTAGTAAAATACTTTGCTCTAAAAACCTAGCCTGCTTTGAACAATGTTTGGATTACGGTCCGGAATTCGTGGGAACAGGTGATCCACAAAAATCTTAAGATTCGAAATCCCAAATCTTGATTCTAGGTCATCAAATAATATTATAAAGTTACAGTACGCAGCCGCACGGCTCGAATCGTTACTCTAGCAAGGGTGGTACCGTTATTCGTAACGAGGCCTTTCCCGCAAAATTTAAGATTTTTCTGCACATTCATAAATAAATAGTAAAAAATATGCAAACCGAAAAATGTAACTCAAAATCATCAGATCCTCTTGAAACCCTCAGAAAATCAGATCAAAATCAAAAACATCCTAAAGACATAGGCTAAAGCTATCAATCTCTTCAAAGCGATAATGAAAGATAAAATGCCTTATTAGACAATCCCAAATGTTTCGAAAAGAATCATGATTCGCAACGAAAGAGAAGCGGTTTCCCGAGATGAATTCCAATGGTTTTTTGTTTGGTTTTTATTCATTTACAGGAAGAAGAAGGTGTATCCGATTTCTTGGTTTCTGATGATGACATGATATGATAAGGAGATAAGGAACAGAGAGTGGAACATGAGAAATTGATCTTTTTAGGCCCAGAATTCTGATTCTGGGCCTCCTGACAACTAAGAAAACCACAATGAAAGTAAAGTAGCCAATCTAAATTGTTCTCGAGACACACACATAAAAAACATGCCAATTATCATAATAATATATATGAGAATCATCACTTTCCATTACGCAACAACACCCTCACCCAAACAGCCGTTGCTAATTTTCGGAACGAACGGAATAACCGGTTGAGAGGCTTGATTACTGTACTGTACTGCGAAGGGAAAGTGAGAGGAGAAGGGATGTTTTTACGTTACTTTGTCTTTTTGGAAATTGTGGTTTGGCGGAGGAGGAAAAGCCGTGGGAAACGGTTTGACGGGTAGACAGGATGGCGGATGAGTTGGTTGGAGCGGCATGGGGTTTGGTTTTTCCTCTGAAATTTAAGGGTATTTTTTTGGGCCAAAGTTTTCGTTGATTAATTTTTGTACTTCAAAAGTTCGGAACCGTATTTGGCACTTGGTGATGGAGCTCGGATTACTTTAGGATCACGGTAGCTACAATAACCGAATAACGCTAGAACATATAAAAAACGAGCTCAGAGCGACCTGGGTTGTTCCAATTCTCGCATCTGTGATCTCAATTGCATACGAACAAAAAATGATGAAGATTACTGTAGGATCACGGAATTTTGAGTATTGCAGAAGTTCTATAAGAGAACACTCTATGGGAGGTAACCATCCAGAACTTTCTGTGTCTTTTCAGAAAATTCTAGAAAATCCCATAAACGTTGAATGATAATTTTAAAGGAAATTCAAAAATATGAGTTTTTGCTGAAATTTGAGAATTCGGAAGTTTGTCGGAATTCAAAATTTTAAAGTTTTTCCGGGATTCATGAATGCGAAAATTCGGAAAGTTCAGAGGGAATTCAGAATTCTGAAGTTCTGCGTGAAGTCGAGATTCTAAAATTCTGCAGTGAATTGAAAGTTTTCAAACATTAAAAAAATTTTGGCAGGAATTCAAAAGTATCACATTTTGGCGGGAATTCAAAAAACTCGAAAGACTTGACGGAAATTCAAAAAAAAAACTGGCAAGAATTTAAAAAATAGTGATCTGCTATATGAAGCCAATAAATAAAAACAATTCTGTGTAAGATGTCTCTGTATGTTGACTTTTCAACAGAAGGCAAGTACGCTCTGCTGTACAGTCTCGACGATCAAAAAGTGATTTGAAAGTTTCGTGAAAAATTCAAAGTTCCGCAAAAAGGAGAATAAAAAGTTTCACGCAGAAAATGACCTTAACTACTCCCGAAAACAAAAACATTCCAACCAAAACATTTTATATTTCATTTTCTGTGGAACACTGACAAAGAAGAGTTACTCCAAAAAAATAAATGTGCTCAATTTCGCATGTATCAATGATTCTTTTCCTATTCTGGTCTTCATGTGTGCCGTTTCTCGTCACAATTTGTGTCTCGAAAAAGTCACAGAAAAGGTAATCACGCTCTATTGTACACTTTTTGATCTACTTTTTCTAGTACTCGAGAAGGCTCATCTGAAAGGTCAAAACGGTCTCGGGTGGCCGGTTCAGCATCCGTATTGGCATCGGACAAGAGTGAGCGAGCAGTTTCCAGTGAGAAGAGTCAAAGGAAAGAGAGGAATACAGCGTAAGAGATTGTCCGTGGAGCGCATTTACAACTTTTTTTTTCTAGAATAGACTCCCTAAAAGTGCCACGTCATTCCCGCCCATCTAAACCCTTAAATTCCGGGAAAGACTTGAAACAAGTATCCTCTCGAGGTGGATTAGGATCAGAAACCGAATCACAAAAGACCGAATTGATAGAAGTACCACTGGGAAAGGCGGCAAGGTGAGTTGTCCGATGGAGCATGTTTGCATTTTTGAAGAATTTAGGCATGATCCTTCCAACAATATTCTGACTCCCATAAGTGAACTGAAAGCGTCTTCCACCTCCTTCCAAAATCAAAAAGTCACATTTGCCCATTCCCTAAAAAGACCGAAGCGACGTGGAACGTATGTTCGAAGGAAAATGTTCTCCAATCATAATTTTTTTGTAGAAAACCAGAGGACCCGGACGAAAAGACTGCATATATTCCTTAGATTTTCTCAAAATAAACGTTTGTCAGTTTTCTAATCAAATTTGTGAAAAGTCGTTAAAAAAAGTTTCCGTGTGTGTCAAGTTGATTAAATTGCCGGGAGATCTAAATTTGCATTTTATTCTTATATTTTATTTTCTGGTTGATTTCCGAGGTTAGTGTTTTGATCTTGGGTGGGTTTTTGGATAGAAAAAATAACAAAAAATGAAGGATGAATACAATTTTCTTGGCCCTAAAGGACATTTTCGGAAGGATTTTTTTCAAAGAAGTCTATTCTGGAAAAATTGGGTTTGCAAGTGCGCTCTACGGATAATCTCTCACGTTTTATTCCTCTCCTTCCTTACATTCTTTTCACTGGAAGCTGCTCGCTCAGTTTTTGAGGACTCACTGGCTGAAGGCTCTTCTTAGTAATTCAAAAAATTCTAATTTTCCAAAGATCCCCTCGTCCCGTTCCTGATCTAAAAGTGCATCCTTAATGTATTTTTCCTCCCCTGCTTCCCCCTTCCAATTTTATTCCTTTTCCTCCACCACCATCACCTCCGTCATCATTCTTTGCACCTGTCCTTCCCCCCCCCCCCCCCCCCCCATTTATCAATTTTCTTCACAAAACATTTCTTTCTTCTTCCCCACACACCGGATATATCTCAAGATTCTTCTCATGTTTTGTGTGCTTCTTCTTCATATGAAAAGTGCAAAAAGAGGGGAAACCTGTAATTTTTTTCTTGTTGTTAGAGATGTTGAGAATGACACATCATGACTCCACCCCCATCAGGAAACATTCAAAACTTTTAGTTTTTTTTTGAATTTTTGAACTAGTTTTCAATAAAATTGCATAGGACTTTTGGAAATTTTCAACAGCTTCGAGCAAGAGCCACACACGCTTAGAGTCAGCCTAAACTAACTTTTTTGAGCTTTCGTACATTTTTGAACGGTACTGTAAGGTCGGCGTCATCAAACCCTACGGAAGTTTGCGTACCACCTGGAGGTCTGATTTCTAAAAAAAGACTAAGTCGATCAAAACTCAGTGTTTTAGAGCGAAAAATTCTCTATCGAATGATATAAATATCGTCTATGGGTCTACCAGAAAAAGAATCTCAAAAACGGAAAACTGAATTTTCGGTATTCAGATTTCGAGATTTTAGTTTTTTTTTAGGTAGATAGTTTTTTTCAGGTAGATACTGTAAGTAATCATGTTTGTTTTATTTTGAAACACGCTGAACTGGCTGTGTTCACAAACTCTTACGGTAATTTGCGTTTTGCACCGACCACAATACTTCCCTGTCCGTCCACTTTTAGCATGTTATTCTAATTTTTAGGACTTTGAAGTTTTTGTCTTTTAGGATACCGATCAATAGGGTTTTTGATCCTAGTAAATCGGAAGTTCTATTTGTAGATCAAAAAATGCTCTATCGAATGGTATAAATATTGTATAGGTTTGTATCAGGGAATAACTCCTAAAAACTGGAAAACAAACTTTTAGTAATCTGATTTTGAGTCAGTTTTTCAAATTTCAGCTTCGATGTACATTTTTCGAAGGTATCTTTTTATAAAACCGATAGAACCTTCTTTTTCTGAACTTGCATACTTTCAATTAGCCATGAACCCTCCCCTCCCTCTCATTTTTCCTCAGCTTCATCCAATTTCCTCCCAATTTCCCTCTCCGAATGTTCCATGCAAAATTAACAATTGCGACAATTAATTGGTCCATTTTCCACCATAAAAAAGTTGATTAAACTTTCTCTTTTTCCTCTCTTCTTGGAGCAAGAAGAAGAAAGAGAAGAAAAAAGAGAAAAAATGTTGAAATGTCTGCTCTTGAAATGTTTTGTCTTTGGTTAGTTAACGTCATTTTTCTTCTCGGGATGGATAAAGTGCAAGTTTCTTTGGGGGCAATGGTTTTTGGTTTGGGCCTATCACAAAGGACATTTTTTTGTTGATTTCTTGATTTTTTCCAGGGACTCTTTCACCAAAAGTACAGTCTTTTCTCATCATTTTCCTCGAAATTCTCCATTCCGTAAATAGTGATTTTGAAGATATTTCTAGTGTATAGTGACGACTTTTTCAAATTCATGTTTTCCCCGATTTTGGATAGTACGCCTTTATTTGAATTCTTGACTCTTTCCTAACTTTGAGCACATTTTTGGTTGATCTTTCTATTTTTGATCCTACCGTATCTCCTCAAACCATTGACGTCAATACTACAGTAATCCACCCCATTACTTTTATGGGTTTTTGAACCACTTGTCACTAATTAATTTTCCTGACA